>LJJS01000733.1:0-66532 GCA_001447215.1 Diaporthe aspalathi
ATTATTATAAATATATTAATATTAAATTTTAAATTGTTTTTAAAATATTAAAAATAATTATATTACTAATAATTTTATTTATTAAATTTACTAAAACTTTATTTATTTTATAAAATATTATTATTTTTACTTTTAAACTGTAAAGTATTATTAGTTATAATTTTAAATTTTAAAGGTAAAATTAGAATTATAAAAAAGTTAAAAGAAATTAAGAAAACTTTAGTTTTTATTATTATATTATTAATATTAATCAAATTATATTAATTTATTACTTTAATTATTATTAGACCTTTTTAAAAGCTTTAAACCTTTTTATAATTTATATATTTAATATTGCTAAATAATTTGCTTTTTATAAGCTTTTTTAATTATTAATAAATGCTATATTTATTTTAGCTAATAGTATTTTAAACTTTTTTAAAATATTATTAATAAACTTTAAAGCTATAGCGATTTAAAATTTAAAATTAAAATTAATACAAATGCAGCAAATTTTAATGTTTTTATTAATATTTTTTATTTTATTATATAAATAATCTTTTTTATTAAAATATCAGTAAAAGTTAAGCTTACTTGTTTTATTAAAATTATAAATTATTTTATTAGCTTTTTAAAAACTATTTTTATAATTAAAGCAGAATTATTGCTAAAGTGTGTTT
Organism: Diaporthe aspalathi; assembly: GCA_001447215.1. Lineage (NCBI taxonomy): Eukaryota > Fungi > Ascomycota > Sordariomycetes > Diaporthales > Diaporthaceae > Diaporthe > Diaporthe aspalathi. Next base: position 660 of record LJJS01000733.1, read on the forward strand.
TTTTATAAAGTTAAATTATTTATTAAAGTATTTTGTTTAATTAATAATAAAAGTTAATAAAAATTATTTAAGTTATAATTAAAAGTAATTATAATAAATAAATTAATTAAAATAGCTTTATTATTATAACTTTATATAAAATAATAAATATAAAAATATTAATATTTATTAATTTGCTATTAAAATTAAATATACTTAATTTAAAATTCAGCTAAAATAAAGTTTTTATTAAAATACAACGCTAAATAATAAAAGCTATATTAGAAGTAATTTTAAAATTTAATAATATATTAATAATGCTTATATTGAATATTATTAAAATTATTTTTTATATAAAAACTAAAATTAAGTTACTTTTATTAATATAGCTTTTATTTTAGTAGCTAAATAAAATAAAAGTTTTAAATAAAAGAAATAAACTAGCTATTATTATTATAAAGATGTTAATTTATATTTTAAATATATTTAAAAAATAAAATATTAAGTTTAATAATAAAAGCTTTAATAAAAAAAGTAGCATTTGTAAAAAAAGCTAGAATAATATTAGTTTATATAATTTAATTATAGTAATCTTTTTTATAAACTAGCTTATTAATATTTATATATGATAAAGAATTATATTAAATATAGCTAAATAAAATAGTACTAGTAGTTTAATATTTATAATTTATTTAATTATATAAATAATAGCTATATTTTATAATTAGTTAGTAAAAAAATAAGTAGAAATTTATATATTTATATAATAAATATTTTATAAAAATAAAAGTTAAAGCTTTTTATTAAAAACTTTATTATTTATATTATTATATATTAAATTAAAATAAGAAAACTGCAAAAGTATTATATTTAAAAAGCAAGTTTTATTATTTTTATTTAATAAAAAGCTTTAAAATAATAATAAAAGATTTTAAAACTTTATTTTAAAATTTAATTAAAGGAAATTTAATAATATAAATATATTAATTAAATAATTTAGCAAGTTTTTAAAATTAAAAAAGTTTATATTAAATAGTGTTAAATAGAATTAAATTAAAAAAATAAAAAGAATTTTAAAAATAATAAAAAGGCTAAAAAATAATTTTTATTTAAAGTTTAAAAATATACTTTTCAAACTTAATTTAATTTTTTTTAAAAAAAGCAATTACAAATATATATTATAATGCTTTTTATATAAAGGCTATATTAAAAAAGGAATTAAAAGGCTTTAAATTAAAAAGCTTTTTCGGCTTTATTAATAGCGTAAGCTATAAAATATTTAAAACTTAGCTTTAAGTAAAAGTATAAAGCGAATTTTAAGCTTAGGAATTAGGATTTTTTAATGCTTTAATAAATTAATTGTTTTTAATTTTACTTATAAAAAGTTATAATTATAAAATATAAAAGATTAAAAAATTAAAAAATTAAAAAATTAAAAGATTAAAAAATTAAAAGATTAAAAAATTAAAAGATTAAAAATTAAAAAATTAAAAAATTAAAAAATTAAAAAATTAATTAAATTAATTAAAAAAATTTAATAATTAGAAAAGTTAAAGCTATTTAGCAAATTAAAATATATAAATAACATATATTTAGTAAAAAAAATATATTTTATTATATTTGCAAAGCTTTTAACTTAATTAAAGCTAATTATTATAAAAGTTTTAAAAATTTATTAATTAAAAGGAGCTTTTATATATAATTAAAAGGCTATTTAATAATTAAATTTTATTATAAAAATAATATTAAAAAAAATTAAAATTATAGCTATTATATAATAATATAGCAAGCTTTAAATTACTTAAATAGCAATTATAAAATAATTAAATAACTAATTTAATTAGTTCTTTTATAAAACGTTATATATATATATTAAGGGGAAGAAATTAGCTAAGGCTGCTGCAGGGCGAAGGTGCTAGTAGTGCACCCGGCTGCTTACGTAACAGTAACGCGGTCGCGAGATACTAACATCATGATGGGAAAAATCCCTGGGCAGTTCTCGCGACTTTCAAGTAGAAGTTTGGCTCTACGGAGACGATCGAGAAATCTGGAGGCTAGAACGATGGCTGTGTGAAGAAGACAAAAAGAAGACCATGTATGATGTATTGCTCACGATGAGGAATCTACCTAGGTACATATCGATCACCACTTTTTGTCACAGGCGCATACCTTCTAATGCTGAATTTCTAGTTCGGTGCCAGCCATCACTCATGCTTGGAATGAATGTTCCATAGGTACTTCGAGGTTCACAAATTAATCCCTTGTAATTGGAGCAGTTTGCGTGTGTAAGTACCTAGGTATGATTCAGGGCTAGGCAGGGCTTACAGCCTAGTCACCAAGGTTCTGCCCAATCATCACTATGTCTACTATTCACCCAACAACAGGTGAGGTCACTCCCCTTACCGGCAGTCCTCATGGCCTCAAAGCCTCGCAGGTGACATCTACTAGTACGACCAATCGTGGCCAGAGTTCGCCCAGAAAACACTCGGCTGGTCATCCGCTGGTCAACTTACGAAGCGCCGACATTCGACGGCATCTCATCCCCCAGAATGAAGAAGACTTAGCGACTGATGTGAGTACCCTAGGGTTCCCTCGAGACGGAACTGGCACCGAGAATATTCCGAGCTGAAACGCAATTGATTTAGTTGAGCTACTAAGTGTATGTCAAGTAGCATCATACTGGGATACCTAGGTCATGATCAACACGGGAAATTTCAATTTCGTTGAGATGAACAACAATTTGACCGTTACGGTCGGCTTTGGCGTCAACTTCAATCATCTAATTCAGGTTCCAAAGTTGTTGGTGGAGCAGGCTGAGAGCTGAGCGAGTTGCGCCCTCAGCTTTCCTAGGGGATCAATATCTCTCAACCACTTCTCTTGTCCACAATTCTGACGCATCTGGGGCAAACAAACAGCCGCTGGATTAAGTCCCTGTGTAGGTGCAACTGGAGCCATGCTTGGTGGCGGTGTTGGCCGACTCCGGGGCGTTCGGGGCCTGGCGATCGATGCCGTCCGCAAGGTCCGCCTTGCCTTCTGGACGGTATGATTGTCGAAGCCTCCGATAAGACCAAGTCGGAATTGTTGTGGGGCATGCCTGGAGCCGGTAACATTTCGGCGTCGTGATCGAGACAACCTTGAGACGTGGCGAGCCACCAATGGCGGCCAACACTACCGAGCCGACTTGGCCTGTGGTCTGGAATTTACGGAAAAGCTTATCGAGACAATGAAATCGCTCCCACCGAAGTGGTTGAGGGACTCCGTGCACTGGTTATCCGGCCGATCGTGGGAAATGTGACGAAAGTAGTAGGCTCTGGCACCTGGCGGTTCAGGGATTAGCCCAATGCCCCTCCCAGAACGCATTGCCCTCAAGAATTGTCCCTTTATAGGAACGTGGACGGGATACCTCTGATGATCTGCCGTGTAAGCATGTCGTGGGCCGCCATTTCGGTGATATCGAGCCCGGCAGAGGGTTGGTGTGGGCTTGCTCGGTTACATGACCCAAGTCCTGTAAAATGACTTGGCCGGGAAGACCTTTCTGACGCTCCCCCATGGCGATGGCTCGGTGGCCCGAGATCCCCCAATATCGACGAAGAGGACGGTAGAGTCATCGCTGCCACGGGCTAGTTCCTTTCCTCATCTACCTCATTCAGCCAGGACATCCAAGGAGTTTGGCTTTTGGTGGCGCTGCGAGGACATCTATATATTGAAGTTGGACGAGGTTGATGGCGAGAACTGGAAGATTTGAAGGGGAGGATGAATTGGGCATCAGGAGCAAGACTCAGACGTTTCTTTCTCACGGAGGCCACTCCCCCATCGATGGGTCTGACAGTGCTTAGAAACATTGTTGTTGTAAACGAATCACTGTAGTTTGATGACTCGCTTCCAAGACTGAGTTGTTCCACGGTCTGAATATCCATGGAGTCTGACTTGTATTCGTTGCTCGAGGGTATTATAAAGACCAGGACTTGAGGCTTTTCTCACGCTTGTTCCTGTGTCCGTTCCCATGCTACAATCTACTTCTGGTTTCAAAAGCTCGAACCAAAGAAAGAACAAGAAAATCAATCACCAACTCCACCCTCAAGCTCCCGGGCAAAGGGTAACCGCAAGCCACCGTCAGCTACAACTTACACGACCTCCAAGGCAAGAAACTAACATGCCGGCACCTGACCCCAAACAGGGTTGCACCCAGTCTACCACCAGTGGTCCTAGCACTGGTCATGGAGGCTCTACGACCGACCGGGGGGCCGTGATGTCTGTCGCTGCCGACCTATGCAAGAAGTGCGCCAAGAAGCTCCCTTGCTTCTGTCAATCAAGTGGCAGCAGCAGCAGCGCCGGCCAGGGTGAGGAATACATCCAAGACTACAAGAAGTCGGTCCGAGCGGGCAAGTGGGTGTGGGGGCTTCACAAGCATAGCTACACAGTTGACAAAGCAAGTAATCGACGAGAGTCATTGAACGGTTAATGCGTGAGATCTTCATGTGATACTGTGAGGGTATGCGTCGCCAACAAGACATCTAACAAGTCTAAGAAAAAAATGCCCGACCGCTTGCTAGCTTTGCACATTCAGATGTGATAATATTTTCCGACCCATTCCCAATTTCCCAGGTTCAAGACACCAAGCAAAAGGCATATGCATATAAAAATCAAAGAAATGCTCTCTCGCTTCCTCTAGTCCATCTACGTGGCGAAATGCGGCGCGTTCAGGAAGAGACCCATGAGGACACCACCAAGTGTGCCGGCGATGGGGATGGTCATGATCCATGCAATGACGAGCAGGCCGACACGCTGGAAGTTGACGGCCTTGAGGGTACCGTTGCACAGACCGACGCCGACGGTGGCGCCAGTGATGCACATGGAGGTGGACACAGGGAGGGAGAACTGCGAGAAGACCAGGACGGTGATGGCGGCGCCCATCTCCATAGAGCAGCCACGGCTGGGGGAGTGATATGTGATCTTGTTACCCATGACTATTTTTGCACCGTTAGTTATCATATCTCTCAAGGTGGCATCGATATTAGGATAGGTTAAAGCTTACCCTTCATGATGTTGTAACCATAGGTGATGAGACCCAGAGAGATGGTGGCGGAGAGTACGGCAAGCTGCCAGATCGGGACGGGTGCCTTGGCGGCGGCGGCCTCACCCGTCGACCACGCCGAGTAGATAACAGCCCAAGGACCGACCGAGTTGCCGATGTCGTTGGCGCCGTGGGCGAACGAGGCGGTACAGGCTGTCAGGATCTGCACGAACGAGTACGTGTGCTCAACCTCGTTGGGGTACTTCTTGGCGGCAGCGTAGACACGTTCCATGCGCACACCCTCGGGGGTACCGGCGTGACCGGTCTGCGCTGCGTGGATGTCGTAGTGCAGGCCGTAGAGAAGGCCGACGGTGACCATGGCGGGAATGCGCTTGCACAACATCTTGATGTTGTGAAGCTCGTAGATCTGGCCTGGTCCCATGGGGTTGTCGCGCAGCGTGCGCATGCCCCAGCCGAGGGGCCCGCGCTTCTTCAGCAGCTTGGCGCGCAGCTTCGCGTCACCCTGCTCCTGGATCTCCTTGTAGGTGAGCTGCTTCGTCTCGGACTTGACGACAGCCTTCTCCTGCTCTGCTTGCTTCTCGGCCTGAGTGGAGTCCCCGCTGATGGATCCAGGGGAGGTGTGGGTGTTGCCAACATCATCTTCATCCTCCTGGACGACTGCGTAGTTGGGCACGACGGCGCGCTCTGCCTCGGCGACGACAGGGCGGCGGAAGAGCAGAGGACCCTGCAGGCAGTGATACCACTTGACGGAGGCGTCCCTCCTGATGATCTTGGCGTGGACATATGGGACGAAGATGAGAGCGGCCAGCAGAGCGACACCGAAACCAGTGCCCATGGTGACCGAGGCAACATACCAGTCGGGCTTCTTGTTCAGGCCCAGGTTGGGAGAGCCCTTGTAGACAATCGAGAGGGTGCAGATGGTACCGGCGATGAGGAAGAAGAAGGGCGAGGTCCAGACGGCCCATGGGACCGGGTTCTTCCGAATGTGCACGACCAGCTTGATGAGCATGAAGATGGTGGCGCCGAAACCAGCGGAGATTGCTGGGGCCATACCGAGACCAGCGAAGATGGCACCCAAGCCCTTGCCGTTGTTCCATCCCCACTGGACCTTTGAGGCGCCGACGGTAGCGACACCGACACCAGCAACGGCTGAGATGAGGGAGTATGTAGAGGAGACGTGGGCGGAGTGTTTTGTGCACCACATGACCCACGAGGAGGCAGCGGCGAGGGCACATGTGAAGGCGAGCATCTGGACCCCGGCATTTCCCTGGAAGGCAGAGTTGGGGATGATCCCGTTCTTGATGGTGTCTGCCGTCCGGGCACCGACGGTGATGGCCCCCAGCATCTCGAAGATTGTGCCGAAGATCATGGCCTGCCTATATGAGATTGACCTCGACGACACACTGGTTGCCCAGGCGTTCGCGACATCGTCTGCCCGCGAGCGGTTAGCACCCACGGCCGGGAGACGGGAGGGGGGGGGGCGGCCAAGAAGGAGGCCAAGATGGGGGAAGAAGCTTACTTGCGCCATTGTTGTAGGCATCGAGCATCGCAAAGAGCGTGCCGATCACGAAGACGTATGTGTACTGGTCAAGCATTTTGGCGGCTGATGACAAGATGCAAGCCTAGAAATATTGTCTTGGGTCGACGCTGAGTGCCAGGGCTGGGAGCATTGGCACCTGTCGAAGGGTGGGCGAGGAGCAAGATGTTATATACCGAACCGGCCATGGTCCTCGCCCTCCTCGCCCGCTCGCAGAGAGGGACGACGCACACGTGCTCCGAGACTGAGTTTCGCCTGGACCCCACAGGCGCTCATGCCATCCCATGGTCGTCCCCCAGGATGGCGAGTCTGATGGGCGTTTTGTCCACTTTGGTGTCCATATCCGTTGGGTCCTCCTGTCCACTAGGGGCCTCGACACATCGGCGGCAGGATAGGCTCACCCTAGCGGAAGGGTCCGCCTCGAGGCTTGGTCGTTGGCCAAGGCCGGCCGTGGCAGCCCTCGGTGTCCTCAATTGGGGTGTGCGGCCAGGAACGTCGACGAAGGATGGGGAAATCTCTTTGACTTGGCAGATCCAGCGGGCTGGACTGGGTTGTCAGCCAAGAGACGTATGGGAGGAGGTTTATATGATTCCGGGATGGTGTCCTGTCCGGGGCTCTGGGCGAGCCTTGGCGACGTGGGTTGCTTTCGCCTATAAGATGCCTCTGGCCGCCCACGTGGGTAAGCTTTGCCATGAGCTCTTGTCCTGTTTGACATTGACCCGGGCCCAGCGCCCAAGCGACGGCGAAGGCAGATCGTGGCAATTTCTGTCCGACTCGACGCCCACAAGCCCAGCCCCCCGAGCCTGCTGCCCACATCAATCCCCTCCAGCCAAGCAGCTCCAGTTGCAGTCGGTCACCCATTCGCATCGTTTCGGTCGGCTGTACCCAATTCGCGCATGCAAAAGCATGCAGGAGGTCCTTGGCCGACTAGGCGCATGTGTCGCCTCGCTGATCCACAAGCTGAGCATCCAGGCGCGACAGACAGAGGCGGGCGGTTGATGGGATATGGCCTAGCCTGCAGGCCGGATTGTTCACGAACCAAGCACCGTCGGGCGGTTGTGCGCAGTTGCTGGACGATCTGCGATCCTCTCTGATTGAGAAGAGCACGTGCTCACTCTGGTCGGCTGCAGGCCCCCGCCAAGCACTCCATGTCGGACCTTTATCATCGTCCTTGAGTCGCCGTTTCTGACACTATAATTGGAAGTCATGCGACAAAATTCGGTAGTCCGGATGCACATATTCTGACGGGGCTGAAGATATCGATCAGGGAGGGGACTTGACGGTTTCCAGGTTGCCTCGAGGTCGCAATAAGTGTTGGAGCCGCAGCGGATGAACCATCTGCCATTTTTTGTCCCCTACGAATTTACGAGCCTCGGCTCCGATCACCTCCACCCCTGGGCTGACCCAGGCTGCCGGCTGGGCTCCTCCATCAGCGACTTCGGACGTCCAAAACCGTGCCATTCGAGCCCGTCAAGTGACAACAGGTTGGAGGAAAAGTGTTGTGTAGACTCACGATGGCATGGTGCTGTTCATGCTCTTCATCAAAATCCAGCTTGTTCATCCCGGATCCACCAATTTCGGGCGTCGAGACGTGAAGTATCTCAGAGACAGCGTCTTGCCTGCACACCACCAGCCTCGGCCCACCTGTGATACGATCGTAACTTACACCCAATCTCGGCCGTTCCTGCGACCACCACCAACACCACCTTTATTTTTCCAACACCGGAGCAGCCTAGCAGCCTGGTAATAGGCCGTCCCGTCATGTCCTCCCAGATCGTAGTCATAGGGTTCATACACCCCCCCTCCCCCCCATCCTCGCCACCTGATCCCCTCTTCCCTCTTACGGCCCAACACAACTAACACCCCATGTCTCAGCGCCGGCGTCACCGGCCTGAGCTGCGCCATTCAGCTGCAAGAAGCCGGGCACGCAGCGCCGGGGGCAGTCACCATAATCGCGAGGGACTTCCCCACGCCGTTCGCCCTCGTCGACCCAAAGGCCCAGGTCAACTACACCAGCCCCTGGGGCGGCGCACACAACCGATGGGTCCCACCCCCTGTCGAGGGCAAGGCCCAGCCCAACGACCTGAGGGATCACCGGCTAGCCCTAGCCACTTACTGCCGCATGAAGTCACTGCAGGGGTCGAACCCTGAGGCCGGCATCACCTTCATGAAGGGCATCGAGTACCTGGAGAGCCCCGCGCCCGAGTACCGAGCGCTGGCCCGCGAGGGCGGCGGGGGCAGCGCAGAGGCCCTTGGGCTTGAGGGATTCCGCGTCCTGGACAGGAGCGAGCTGCCGGACGATAAGGTCAGCCTCGGGATTGAGTACGACACGTGGTGCGTCAACCCCATGGTGTACTGCAGCTTCTTGCTCAACAGGTTTGTCTTTCAGGGCGGCCGGATCCTCCGGAGGGAGGTTAGCCGCCCCGAGGAGGTCTTCCAGATGCGCGACCTAGGCGCGCCTGTCGAGGCGGTAGTGAATGCCTCGGGCATGGGATTCGGTGATCCGAAATCATACATCATTAGGGGTATGCCGCTATCCCCATTCCGTCCACCGGTGCCAGCCTCGGTGGGAGCTGACAGAAAGGAACAAGGACAAACCTGCCTCGTCGCCAACCTATGCCGTGAGACGGTGACTAGGCAGAATGCAGACGGCAGCTGGACGTTCTGCGTGCCGCGGAATTTCGAAGGTGGCACCATAATAGGCGGCACCAAGGAACCAGACAACTGGGACACGGAGCCCTCGCTGGAGGTCAGGGAAAGACTCGTGCGGGCTTTTGTGGCTACCCATCCAAAGATCGCCGATGAGTCTGGCTCTGTGCGAGTCCTGAAAGACGTCGTAGGGCGACGGCCCGCGCGCCACGGCGGGGCAAGGCTGGAGAGTGAGGAGGTCGCTCCCGGAAAGATTGTTGTGCACGCATATGGCCTTGGCGGTAGAGGATATGAATTATCCTGGGGAGTTGCGGAGACGGTCCAGAAGTTGGTTGACCAAGGCCGGACAGCCAAGGCGCACATATGACCATCTACCGTAGCGCGGCCCCTGCAGTTCTGAAATCAATAAATGTGCCATCAATATGAGAGATGGTGGAAGTAACTCACATGACACTATTCCGAGTTACAGGACCCTGTAACTCTGAAATCAATATCTGTGCCATCAATACGACAGAAATAAAAATAACCCACATGACACTATTCCAAGTCATAGAGCCCCTGCAATCCATGAAACAGATCTGCAAACTATTACTCCAGGTTCTTGACCAGCGCCAAGCTCTTTGCCCGTCTTGGATATCAAATATGTTTTCCACTCATGCTTGGCACGTATGTACATCCCCCACGGCTGGCTTCAAGCCCCAGATGCCCTCTAGAGTAGCGTCGCGTAATTCAAACCAGGTCATCAAGCCGCTGATATGCCTGGAACAGCCTCCCCCCAAAACGCCAGAAATATGCAGATCCACCAAAGGGCCCGAAATTCTTTCGTCGGCTAATTGTGTGGTGGACGTCCCCGTCCGCCCGCCCATCGAGGCGGCGGTAAACCCCTCAACCCCCCTCTCACACCGCCCTCTCCCCCCGCCCCCCGGCGCGCACACCATCCCCAACCTCATCACTGCTCGCCCGGGCCCTCGCCCCCGGCACCGCCCTCGAACCTCCTCCTGCTCCCCGAGGCGAACCCGCCGACGCGCTCCGCCCGCGCGAGCTTCTCCTCGGCGGCCCGCCGCAGCCGCTCCTCGCGCTCGCTCTCCTCGAGCCCCCACCACTCGCGCATGAAGCGCTGCTGCTCCGCCTTGCGCCGCTCCTTCTCCTGCCTCTCCCTCGCGCGCTCCTGCCTCCGCGCGAACCAGTCCTCCCGCGCCGCGTCCTCCTCCTGCGGCGTCGCGTGCCGCTTCATGCACGCGTTCATCACCCGGTGCGGCTCGCGGCAGGCGAAGGGGACGGAGAACGTCCGGCCCAGGGCGCAGGCTGCGAATGCTGTTTGTTTTTTGCGAGGACAGTTAGCCAGGGCCTTCATTTCCCCCTAGAATTTGTTTTCGTGTTCGCTGGATTGGGGGGGGGTGGTGGTGGTGCGAATGGGGGGAAGCGTGGGAGGTCGATTGCCACAGGCCTGTCTTCCGTGTGTACCTTTTATCTCCGGACCGCAATAGCCTCGTACCCTCTCGTAGAATATCTCTCGTACTTGCGCCTCTTGTGACGCAGATAGGGGCAGCGGATTGCGCGAGGGCATCGGCAGTCGCTCTGTCGATGTCGAGTCCGATCCCGAGCCGGCGCCCGAGGTTGATGATTTGGCGGCCATTGTGGCCATTGACAGACAAGGTTGCGATCCGGTTGGATAGTCTGCGGTAATCGGACACGGGGGTTGGGATCGCAGGTCAGGAACTGCTCGCTTGGGGCTTTATAGGTTCGGAGGAGGTCGTCTAAGGGGGTGATAATGGGCGTGGGCTTGATGTCTGTCCGATGTCGAGCTCGGATCGACTGATATTTGGACGTCCGAAATCGAATCTGCCGCCCGGAAGCTTAAGCTCGGCACCTCGCGGCCCTCACCGCTTCTGCCGCATTGGGCGGCGTCTGCGAGCTCCGGACAGGACCTACACCCACCACCCCCCTATTTGCGGAATTTGCTCAAGCATTCAAAACACAGCTATCTGCTATCACATGGCTCATCTAGCTCAATCTCGTGTTGGACGGGCCACAGGTTTCGTGATCATGCGCACCTTGAAAAACCATGCAATACTAGAAGTATCTCCATTTTGATTTGCTATACTAGTGACGCTGACAACAACGAAGGTAGGTATTCCTTCACGCTGGATATGTAGGGCTGGACCGGCGGCAACAGCTCGACTCGACTTTGCTTCCATACAAAGTCAGATCCGCGGCAATCGCTACTCCATCCACAGCTCAAGCTGAAAGCTGCAATGCCGGCTGCTCCTCAGCAGTAGGCGTCTCAGCATCGGCACTCCTCTCTCTCTCGATATCCAGGCTCGTTTTCTCCTTTTTCTTACCCATGGAGAACCACCTGCCGCCTTTGGACTTGTTGGTGCCAATAGACGGGCTAGAGTTGAGTGAATCGAAACTCTTGCCGAGGAGGTCCTCCCCAGCGCTGTCTCTGGCCGCCCAGCTGTTATCGGCGACGTCACTGCCGCCAAAGCTAGGGCGGTGCTCCCTATCTGAGCCTGCAGCTGAACCTGGTCCGGTGGCCTTCCTCGAACCGCCGAGTCGCGATGAGATGGCTGATCCTTTACGGAACAGCTTGCGCACCACGTTGTCCGGCCCGGCGCTGGCCGAGAGCTCCTTGAGGCTCATTGGTGGCTCCGAGGGCGTGTTCGAGAAGGATTGGTCGAGAGGCAGCGAATCATGAGACTCGCTGATAGATGCACGGCTGCGGATGGAAATGGATAGCCGGGAGTCGGGACGCTCGGCGACAGAGTCGTTTCCCGATGAGGTCGGTGGGTCATCAAACGCTCCGTTGGCCTCCTTTGTCTTCTCCTTACTCTTCATCTTGTCCTTGCTGCTGAAGATACTTCCCATAAAGTTGGGAGAGAAGGATGGAACGGTGGGATTGAGAGTCTTGAGTGACTTTTTCGTAGGCCGGCTTCCGATCACCCCAACCTGGGATGGGGAGACCTGCGGATTCAACAGCTCATGTTCGCCAAGGATCTCGTCGTCCGCGGACGCGAGGGTTGTCTTGAGAGCTGAAGGAGAACCGCCAATCGAGGGCCGCCGGGAGGGGTTCCTAGACCATGTATTGTTCTCAGGTGACCAAACGAGCCTTGACCGAGGGAAGCCTTGCTGCTCTGATGGTGGCGGCCAGAGATGGGAGCCACTGTCCGTCGAGGGCCGAGGCATCTCAGACGAAGAGATAGAGGCAGCTCGCGAGCTGCTCTGATCGCGCTCGAAGACACCAGTCATCGCCCGAGAACCAAAGGGCAACAGGTTTCTAGCTGAAAACCCTCTTGTCCCGGGTGGGGGAGCATAGGTGTCCATGGTATCCGGTCCGACTGAGTTGCGATTGAAGACATTCCAATTTGAGAGGCTGATCCGCCGCCTGCTTGGCACCCCATCCAGGTCATCTGTCTGACGTGGAAAGGATTGGCTTTGCCCGTGCTTCAAGCTGCCCAACTGAGGAGGGTCATCCGCTGTCCGCGCGGGTTTGCCCCGTTGGAACGAGAACAGAGAAGCCAGTCGTTGAGAAGCAGGTTGCCCGGGCGCTGGGGCGGGAGACGCAAAATGCCCCGAGTTGATCGATCGTCTCTCGCTGTCGTCGGTTGGGAACGGCGGAAATGGCAGATTCTGCTGGGACCCGTGAGCGCTCGAGAAGATACTGCCCGAATGAGCCGATTGAGGCGACTGAGGGTCATGCTCAGGCGACGCCGTCTGCAAGGGTGCAAACGGACTCGCAATATCGCGGCGGGAGACAGGGCTGCTAGGCGCCTCATCCCCGGAGTGCTCATCGTCTGTGAAGATGTTGCTGGGCAGCAGAGCGGCAGCGGAGGGACTCAGGGGTGCCCCGGCTGTCAAGGCTCTGAGCTCATCGTCATCCATATCGTCCACGTCCATGGAAGATAGGTCGAGAAATGGCGCAGCAGCAAAGCCCGGCGGAGGTCGAGTGCCGCTGTAGCCAGGCGGTTGCGGGAGCGAATCCAGTGTGGCAAAGGGAGGTGCGGGCGACATGACCACGTTCGAGAGAGAACTGCTGTGATGGCTTCGGCGCTTCGCCTGAGTCTGTAATGAAGCGTCGAACTCGGCACCTGGTGTGTTCGCTTGGTTGTAGAGGGCGAAGGCGGCCTGTGGAATCTGCTGAAGCTGAGCGTGGATCGAATTGAGGCTATCGTCGAGCTCCTTGGCCCGCTTGGTCTCTTGATAGAGCTTCATGTTCCACTCACGCTCCTTTCGCTGCCACTCGCGTCTCTTCTCAAGGTTGCTCTGCCTCCACTCCTCGTCATCTTCGCCGCCTGGTAGCTTCTTCCTATCGTCCTCCAGCAGCTTCACCTGGTCTCTCTTGAACTTCAAGTCCGCTTCCAGCTGCGAGCACTCCGCCTGCAATTTCTCGTTGCACTCGCGCACTTCCGCCATCTTAGACTTCGCCTCCTCCTCCACAGTCTTCTTTTGCTCTTCGAAGCTTTCTTTCTCCTTGCGCCACTCCTGGATCTGTCTCTCCATCTTTGCGATGTTATCGTAGTAACGAGAACGCTCGGCTTGTTTCGACTTGAGTTCCTTCTCCAATTGCGTCCTCCGCTGCACGGTAGATCGCATTGCCCTCTCGGTCGTGCCCATTTCCTTCTTGAGCTTCTCCGTCTGCTCCTCTTTCTTCTTCTGCTCCGCTTTCTTCTGCTGTTTCTCCTGCTCTAGCTCATCCAGCAACTTCTTGCTTTCTTCTTCCTCCCTCGCGATGACCGCTATGGTATCCTCGATCTCGGCCTTGATGCTACTGAACCTCTGTCCAAGTTCTCTTACCTCAGCTTCAGAGGTACTATCCTTGCGTATCGGTTTCGGCTCTATGCTGCTCACTGACGGGGACGTTCTCCTGCCCACAGTATTCCGTCTCGGTATTGACCCGGCTGTACTTGACTCTCTCGTCAAAGCCGGGCCACCGTCTGGGATTGTCGCGGATTCGATCGCTGGCAAGGGGCTCCTCGGCGCACCATTCTCGTCGGCGTTCTCGGCTTGTGTCGTAGAGGGCGGCTCCTCGGGCTCAAAGTTCGGGGGCAGGCGGGAGTTTCCTAGGCGCGGTCGACCGCTCGGGTCAAAAGTCTGAAGGCGAACGACTTGGCTGCCAGCCTGAAAGCTGTTGGACCCGACGGCGATGACCCGTACGTTGTAGAAGTGGTTTGGCTTCAGACCGGTCACGGTGATGGCGGTTTCTTGATTTGCTGGAGACTCGCCCACTTTTTTTTTGCGACACATGTGTTAGAGTCTAGAGACAGATCCCGGACCTTCCACACCACGCCCGTTGGCTGTTGTAGATCTGCTTACCGACTACGCCGTTGACCTGGATAAGGAACTTGTGCACCGGCTTGCTGGGGTGCGGTCTCGCCCAGCTCACAGTCGCCTTGTCTAGACCAATGCCGGAGAGGACAACATCAGGGGCGTCGGGGACATCGACGCCAAGAATATTGATCAGTTCGGGAACGGGCTTCCACAGAGTCTGGGAGGCCCTTCGAAGCAGCCTGTAGGAAACCATGGTCAGCGACAGCGTCCCCAGGCGTCCAAAAATGGTCGTGTGCTCGTGTGGGATAGCACATGGCGGGCCGGCTCGTACCATAAAGCTGCGACGCTGAAGAGCACCATAGTGGCATTCTCCTCGCAGAGACGGTCCAGACGGTCGAAGTCGATGTGGGAGGCGGCTTTCATGTAGATATTGTCTACCGAGATGTCGTTCTGGTCAATGTAGGCGGCGACGTAAATGAGTATGCAGCAGGTGGCGACGGTGACATGCACGAATGCGCTTTTACGCTCGATGAGCCAGGCGATCAGCAGACAAATGAGGGTGAGTAGCGGCAGAATCGACGTCCAAGAGATCCATAACATGTCGGAGTGGGAGTAGTGCCGGCCGAAGAGAGGAGGGAGGGTGGAGCGGATCGGGATCGGGGTGGGATGGTGGTGAGGCGGAGGCGGAGGCGGAGGAGGAGGAGGAGGGAAACATAGAATCGATCAATGGGAGAAGGACAGGAAAAAGTAAAAATGCGAATGTGGTGGTAGATGCTGGTTAATGCCGAAGCGGATGCTGCACACACAAGGGCCAGGCCGGCCGAGTCAAGTACAGCCGCGGGAGGCCAACAAGGAAGCTAGTATCATGCACGAGGACGAGGTGCTTGTTTGCTGTATGCGTGGGCGTGTGCGAGCGTCTTCTCCTCTCCGCGCGACAGGACTCAGAAGGGATTTTCTCTCATGCGATGGTCAACGGCCTTGTGACTCCTTGGGGCGAGGTAGAGTAGCAGGCAGTATGGAGAAGTCGGTAAGACAAGAACAAGGCGACCAGGCGGCAGACGCTTACTACGCCTCAAGCAGCCAAGCTCGTCCCCAAGATCTGAGGGCTCAGGGGTTTCTCATTCGCCTGCTCGAGGTCCCAGCAGGCCCTGACCTCAGTTTTTCCCACCCTCGGGCGCATCAGCTATGACGCTAAGCCCTGAGCGAACCTTCCAACCCGCAAAATTGCAGCGGCCTCAATATAACCTTGAACAAAGCGAGAGCCTCATCTCGGCACTTCGAAACCGGACACTTTGCCAACTTCAAAAACAAGCCTACATGGCTACGACATGCGTCTACACATGGACCGGCGGACAAAACCGAAAAGGACAAAAAAAAAAAAAGGACAGGTAGGCGGGCAGCCAAGGGGATGGGTAGGACTAGGTGTGCTACGCTATTGTGTGATGAGAGAGTGAATGTTTGAGCCTTTGAGCGCGTGCTTGCATTTGCGCCGGGACAATAGGACAGTCTAGGTCTTCCAAGCCAACAATTGGATTCTTCCGCACGTTGATCGACACTGCGAACGGGAGACCTGCCAGCTTGCCCCCCCAATCATGCCATGCCCAGCGGCACAATGCGGTGATAGTTGCAGTAGTGCGCCGACCCCCTCCACGCTTGATCTGCTCCCTTCCCCCTCCCGGTTGGTCATGTGCAGTTGCGCAATATGTCGATCAACGTGAAGCCCGCCGCTGAAGGTCCTGAGGCAATCAAGCCGACGAGACCTTGCCAATAGGCCTGGGATACCTCGGTCGCCAGGTGCCCACGCACGACGAAGACGCGACCAGAACAGCCGCGGGACCACGAGGAAGCTTATCTTGCACACATCCTGGTGTGCTCCTAGTCGCAACGGCGGTTCGCACCCCAAGTCCGGAGGTTCCATCGGCTTGTTTTGTGAAGGGCGGGCACCTCCCATACCCCTTGCCGATGCTGCTGTTACATTCAAGTCTTTGCGGCATACTGCCCGGCGAGTTTGCCCGCCATTGACTTTTGAGACTTCCGCGGTTCCCGGTTGGGGGACACAGCCTCGTCCTTGTAAGAACGGTGTATTGCATAACATTCAAGCGCGATCGAATTCACGCGGCCAGTGCCTGGGTCGAGCTTGCATAGGGCTCCGGCTGTTGCGGCTTGTTGCGCTTCCATGCAGGGGGTGGGGGACAATGAGAGGTTGGATTGCGGCCGCCTCGGGCATTTTCACGAGGCCTCGGCGGCAGGGCTGAGGCAAGGGTTGTCCTGGACGGCCCTCAGCCTCGTCCATCACTCCTGCCGTCAGACGGCGAGACGGTGGGTGATGACCTCAGCAAGAAGGCTACTATGTAACAGACTGTCCTTCGACGCCATGTACATAATAATGTTGGCATTGGGGAGACCGTTTCAGGGGCGGGTTTGTCCGGGGCAAGCGAGGGGACTTGGATCGGATGAACATCCGAGTGTCGACGAGGTCTCGTTAGCGACAGACCCGACCAGGTCAGAACAATGCCAGGCACAGACGAAACCGCCACTGCATGCGCTTGTCTAGCAGGTAAGATGATTGTTAAGCGGCAGCCGGAAAGTCTGTATATGTCACTCATCTGACCTGCTATTGACATCTTCCAACGCGGTCCGAGAGTCCCGTGTCTGGTGTTCATCGCGGGCAGGACCTCGAGTTCACGTCCAAAGGAACAGCAAGATCTCACCTTGTGACGACCTATATCACACATGTTTCTCACACAATAGGGACTGAAAGGAGTTGGTCTCAGATCCGCCGGAATTAGTTTCCATGGAATAGTTTAATCCTCAGTGGCCGTCCTGTTGAGGATCACGCTACAGTAGACATTGGCAAAGTTCGTGTTCGGCTTCGCTGCCGGCTGTGTTTTGTTACAAGAAGATCGACACAAGCATGTCCAACGAGCACATGACTTTTGTCGTTGGGAGCGGACGTCTGAGAGACCAATACGTGTCTGACCCGTGGGATCGAAACATGACACCCAAAACATGGAGCATGATGGCCGGCTTGCCCAAATGGTACAGGCAGCGGGCGAGGGGTGGCCTGTCATTGGGACAGGTCGCAGCAGCAAACCAGGCTTCTTCTCCATTTGCGATATCTGTACGCTCCTAGCATCGACACACACCCCATCAGGAGATGGACGTTCCACGTGGGCAATTTACGGTGAATTAAATGGCATTGAGAATGTAGCAAAGGGCAACAGGTTGAACTTGGAGAGAATGTTGGGACGTGTTTCGTCCTCACCGTCAGCATTTGGGATGGAAAGGCCCAACAAGCTCAAGGGCTGATGGGTGGTGACTGGGGGAGGGAGGTGGGGGCTGGCCGAGATCTGGCCGCCCTGGATGCCCTGGCCGCCCTGGGCAGACACCGTCACACGGGTCGACTCGTGCCCAAAGCTGTGGACCTTCCAGACACAAGGCGAAGGGGGTAGGTAATAAGTTGCTGACTGTGGGTGGTGTTGTGGAGGATGCTGCCATGGAATGTGTATCCTTTGATGCGCAGAGGAGGAGTCGTGCAACGCAGTACGAAATGGATTCTTCTGTCAAACACATGACATACACGGACAGTTAGACTATATCCAGAGAAATTCCCCCATTGCCATGATGTCATCGGACATCGCAGGAAGGAGGACGACGTTCGGCTACCAGACGGTTACTCCCCCGGCCACCCTCATTGGGAAGTAGGGCGAGGTCCGACCTGGGCTTTCAGTCAGGCAGGCAGAAGCCCAAGCCGAGTTGCGAACCAGGGGCCAAGTCAGGTGGTCTCCTGGTGGCATCCATTCTGGTGGTGAGACGTCGGGATGCCGACTGGGCTGCTAAACGTAACGGCAACCACCACTGTGCAGTACCCGAAGGCTGGGGCGTCCGGCGTCCACCCCGTCCCGCCCACCCCGGCCAGGTACATGCACGCATGGATGTAGTCTATTTGTTGGGCGCTGGAGGGCTTTCTCATCATCCCCGTTTGGAAGCCTCGTGACACAGCAATGACTTAAGACTACCACTCCGCCCACCCCGCGGGCTTGGTCTTTGTTTCTCAGTGTTGATCGCGCCTCTTCAAGCCTGGCCCCTCGTCATTTGCGTACTATGTACTACTGCCATGCCATGCGGCAATAAGAAGACCAACACGACCGCCTACGCCACCAAGCTTCCTCCCTCCAACTACACTAGATATTCCTCTCTCTTCTCTCCCTTGCGCGACTTTCCTTGGCGGACTTCTTCGACCCTTCTATTTGAGTCTGCCCTGTCCCGCCCCATCGGTACCTCGGCAGGTTTAGTTTGCACTACTAGTACGATCTGTTTTTCTGTACATAGCCTACATAGCACCTCGGACTGCCCTTCTCGCAACGAGACAGCCAGCCAGTCAGCCCCGGTTTTTTTTCCCAGCGCAAATTCGCATCCGTTGATTCGCCCGCCGCCACTGTCACAAGCTTGTCAGAATCACAAGCAGACGACTTTCCAAACCCGCCGCATTTTCCCAAAGCAGCCTTGCCCCATCGCTAGACTGGCAGCCGTTTCCACCCACTTCGACCCTTTCCGAGGCTCACCGCGGCCGATCAGCCCCGTATTCCCCCCACAGCGCTCGACCAGCCCATCCAAAGAATTGTGCCAAACGTCCTTCAGCTCGGGGACAACCCCCTTTTCCCACATACACATTCCTCACCACCGACTTCCCACGCACTCAGCCAGCTCCAAAGATCGCATGTGAAGCGTTCCACGCTGTATTACCAGTGGGACACCCACGACGACATCCCCCGAGCCTCACAACCACGCCTCTGTACTGTTCGAGCCGCTCCCACAGCCATGCAGTACGTGCGCAACCTGTCGGAATCTGTCTCGACAGCATGGAATTCTTTGAATCCAGCCACTCTCAGTGGTGCCATCGACGTGATAGTCGTGGAGCAGGAAGACGGCACCCTGTCGTGCTCCCCCTTCCACGTCCGCTTCGGCAAATTCTCGCTCTTGCGCCCTTACGAGAAGAAAGTCGAGTTCAGGGTCAATGGCAAGAAACAGGACTACGCCATGAAATTGGGCGAGGGCGGCGAGGCCTTCTTTGTCTTCGAGACTAGCGACACCATTCCTCAGAGCCTGCAGACGTCACCCCTGGTGTCCCCTGCCTCGAGTCCACCGCTACAGCCTTCTACGCCCGGGAGGGCCGCTACGATGCCGCCTTCCTTGCAAGAACCGCCGCTGTTGGACCTGGAGGACCTGGACACGGAGAGGGACACAGAGAGGGACATTGACAAGCTGTCATCCGCTGCTTTCACCAGACCACCTCCTGGGCCGATATATTCCAGCTCGGCGCCGCGGGAAAAGGGTTAGTCGCACCTGTTCTATCGCGCCCAAAATGCCCGCATGTTATTTAAGCTAATGTGTCCCAGGCATCCTTTCCCCTATGATGACATCCCCCCCACTGGCCGGTGGGAGGCCCGTCTCAGGAGACTGGTCTGCATTCAGACCGCACAGCGACGACATCCTCCGTGAATCCGCGCGCCACAGACGCGAGGGGTCGAATTTGAACGCAACATCCGACCTGCCCGACTTTTCCGACAGGTCCCAGAGCCCCCCACCGTTGCCGCCGAGCGACGCCCTCGAGCGCGCAGTGAATCTCTCGAGAGAGCTGCAGGCTGTGAATCTGCCCACCCATGTCACCGAGTCAGGCGATCTTATGTTGGATATGACTGGCTTCAAGAACAACGAGGAGGATGCCATCCATGCCGAAATCCTGGCGAGGAAAGTGCTGTCTCAGGAGCTTGAGGGGAACTACGACATTGGCGCACTTTTCGGGATCGATGAACACGGAAATCTTTGGATTTATAGCAGTGAAGAGGCCAAAGACGCAGCCATGCGCAAGACAATGGAGTCTGCCTCTGGACTTCGATCCCAGACCTTTGACGCTGACGCGGTGTCTGACCCGGGCTACCATAGTGATGACAGCAGCCGAGATTCTGCTACGCCGGCCTTCCCAGGCCACCGTCGGACCGAGTCGGACGTGGGCCACGGTATGGATGAGCAAACTCCGCCTTCGTCACCCGGCTCGAGCAAGGCCGGCCGGGCCGGGGTGGGCGATCCAAACATCAACTACGCCAAGACTCTGCGCCTGACTAGCGATCAGTTGCACGCCTTGAACCTGAAGCCCGGCGAGAACGCCATGAGCTTCACGGTCAATCGAGCGACCTGCACCGCGGCCCTCTACTTGTGGAAGCACGACACCCCGGTGGTGATCTCGGACATTGACGGAACAATCACGAAATCCGACGCCTTGGGCCACGTGCTGAACATGATAGGGCGTGACTGGACACACGCTGGCGTTGCGAAGCTCTATTCGGACATTGAAGCCAACGGGTACAATATCATGTATCTCACCTCGCGCTCAGTTGGACAAGCAGATATGACTCGCGCGTATCTGGGCGGCATTGTGCAGGACGGCTACAGACTCCCACGGGGCCCGACAATCCTGTCCCCAGACAGGACCATGGCAGCGCTGCGGAGGGAAGTTTACCTGCGCAAGCCACAAGTATTTAAGATGGCCACCCTCCGCGACATTCGAAACCTATACGGACCAGATCGCCACCCGTTCTACGCTGGCTTCGGCAACCGTCTTACGGATCAAATCTCATATCGCACTGTGGACGTGCCGAGGACGAGGATTTTCACCATCAACTCCAACGCCGAGGTATCCCTTGACCTCCTGTCGCTCAACAAGCTCAAGCTGTCATACGTGTCCATGACAGACGTGGTGGACCACTACTTCCCGCCCGTGTCCACGATCGTCAAGGGCGGCGGAGAGGAGTACACCGACTTCGCCTACTGGCGCGACAAGCCGCTCGACATGGACGAGTTCTCGGCCTCCGAGTCCGACTCGGACGCCGAGGGCGCACGCAGGAGGCCCGGCGATCTCGAGAGCCAGTACGCCGAGGACGACGAGGACGAGGTCGAAGGGGACGGCCTCGCAGACTCGTACATCTCGCGGGGCTCGTACGATGACGGCTACGCCGGGGCCGGGGCCGAGGGGGACGGCGAGGGCAGCGTGTTCAGCGGCGACTACAACGACGAGCAGCTCGACGGCGGCATGATGGGGAGCCTCGTGCTCGAGGAGGAGGACGCCGATGACGAGGACGACGAGGACGACGTGGACGATGCTGACGAGGCGGCCCATGCAGGGGAGGAGCAGCAACAAACGCTCCAGCTGCCCAAGGCGGCGGTGCCGCCCAGGGCCCCGTCGCCCAAGGTCGCGGTTGAGGACCTCAGCGCCGAGATGATCACGGGCATGAGGAACCTCTCCGTGGAGAAGGAGCTCGACCAGTGAGTGGGCGAGGGTCCTAAGATGTTTGAAGAAGCGCTTGGGGATGTTTTTATCTGTACGATTTGGACAAGACTGAGAGGGTGATTGCATACTTAATATGGCGGGCTTTCCCTCCTCATTGGGGGTTACCGCAACATCATTGGGGGCGTACGTTGTGTTCCGGGCTCAAGAGGCTGTAAGGGACTATGGGCATGGCCCCAAGGGGCCATCCACCATCATCACATTGCACAGCAAGGCGTCTCGGGTTTGAAATTCCCAGGGGATAATTAGGGGCATTAGAGACACGCATTAGGAGCGTTGAATTATCATTTCTGTATCTCCGGGCCTTTCCCTTTTTGCAAAACCGGCCTGCTTGCAGCACGCATGAGAAGACTCTCCCCTGGACTCGTTTGCGGTGTTGTGTGACCACCACCCATGCCGAGGTCCACGGAGCTCCTCGAAGGAGGAAGGGAAGGTTGTTCACCTTTGCCGAATTATGTGCTGATGCCGAGTGCTTGAGGCACCTTCCTATGACTTAGCCCCTGACTTGCCAGCGAATTGGAGAGATGACTTGAGTTGTTCGCGAGGAACCTGTCGACCTGCAGTTCAACTTCGTTTACTTTGCTCTCAATGTCTCCGGTTCGAACGGGGGAATCTACCATGATCTCAGTGCTTTCAAGATGCTGGACTGCTCGACTTCCCGTTTTTTCGGCAGGCCTGTTGCCCCACTAAGACGCCTACGGGTCTGCTCGATCCATCTTCAATCGGGCCGACACCGCCTGTGGCTGTTTTGTGTGTTCTGCCCCCTATGCTCTCCGGAGGTCTAGTCATCAATCCTATGAGTGCTGCCGTCTGTCCTCGCCGCGTCTCCATCGCACCATATTGGTTGCTCAGGATATATGAGGATCCCACGTCTTGTGCAGAGTGGCCACACGCGAGACTTCAGGACTTGCTGTTGCTTAAGACAGCTAAACCGAATCGGGGGATGCGTCATTTCCAGGGTGAGGCATGCCAACTTGCGACTCGGATGAGTCATTCGTGGGTTGTGGCCCTGTGCCACCTGCCGAGGCTGCCTTTGGAGTAGTTTGAGCCGACCGACCTGCTGCCGATATCGGTGGACTGTATAGAGATGCTGTCATAAATGGTCGCGGAATGTCTAGAAGGTCCCATGGGTGTTGTCGCAGCGACCATTGGTTTGGTTCGGTATCCGCTTGCGCTGATGAGGATGTCGATGTAGTGTTCTGCAGGAGGGGCTCCTGGCCGGCGCCAGCATGGCTGTTTTCTGAGATGTGACCGGACCCGTCGGAGCTGCTGCCGTCGAGCTGCGGGGAGTCGTCGCCCGAAGAACTCGAGAAGTGATCACCATGACGGCCGTTGAGGTCAGAACGGTCAACTCGAAACGTATGGTCCTGTGCATGCCATAGTGTAGATTGAGCGAGTGGCCTGGCAGAACCACCGCGGAGTCCGTAACTCTGTGTTCCAGGCGCAGCCAAAGTCCGGGTATAGCTCGGCGTGAGTGCAGAGTCCTAGTCTGCGGTCATATCGACATCCTCCTCGCCGACCTGCTCGCCGGGCTGCACATCTTGGCCTGCACCAAAGATGTCTTCCATCGTTCCGCCTTCCACTCCATCGCCGCCGACGTCCTCTTCGTTCGGCTGATGTTCCATGGCGTCAACCATTTCCTCATCGTCGTCTTCGTCGTCGTCTCCACTGTCGTCTTCGCCGTTGCGCGCGAGCACATCTCGTAGACCCCACCCCACGCCACTGAGAACGAACTTCTCGCTTGGCAGCCGCACACCCCACTCGCCGGGCGGCACACGTGGCAGGGCGATTTTATTCCTCTCCGCTGCTGCGTTTGCAACGGTGTCTTTGCTGATAGCACCGCCGCCAGTCGCGCTCCCGCCGCCTCGAAACTGGTAAGCCAGCCGTGCACCGATAGCCAGCTTCACAGCATTCGCCGTGACGATTGCATCACCCCCACTGCCCGGGACTGTGGCCGTGCCGCCGGCGGTGGCAGATGGCTTGGATCCAGCGTGGGTGGTGTAAGGATCGGCAGCAAGATAGATCGAGTCACTGAGCACAGAGGCCGTGTGTCGGTAGGCGAAGTCGAGCAGAAGGAGGGGTATGCGGGACTCAAAGGCCGTGACACCCTGGGCATTAAGGAGCAGCTCGATTGTGCGCTGGTCGCGCGGTCGCGGGGCGGAGGCTGTGGGCGAGGTTGGTGGCGCGGGCTGGGAGGCTGTAGCAGCAGCAGCTGTTGTTGGTGAGCCTTGCGCTGCTGCAACTGCTGATTGCTGGGGCTGCGATTGCGATTGCGACGGTTGCGAATTTGACGACACGCCATTGGTGGCTGGTTGTGCCTGGGAGTTGGGCGGTTGCGATTGCGACTGGGTGTTGTTGACGGTCTGGGAAGCGGAGCCACCAGGCGAGGAGGAGGGCATACCGTTTGTCTGAGGCGCGGCAGTAGAGGACATGGTGAAGTATTTCGAGCACAGCGCGACCCTGATGGCGTGTGGTTGTGGGCGATTATGAGGTAGGTCAGATGAGGTCGGGACGCGGCTTGTGCACCAGCGCCGAGGTGGAAAAAGAACGGGCAGCTCTGGAGGGAGCCGGAAGGAAGACTGATGGTCAAGGTCAACTGGTGGTGAAGATGGCGGCCGGCCTAAGCTCCAACCAGCCGGCACCACCTTCCTGGTACACGGATGGAGTCGGCAGCTGGCAAAACAATAGGCCGCGGGAGTTGCAGGTAGGTGCTACAAACTGCTTGTACCTTTGTACCCAGCGGCAAGGGTGCGAACCTTAAAACAGCCGAAGGTGAGATCAGGTACTCAAGTACCTCCATGCCTGGGTACCTACCTAGGGACCTACTTATGTACCAAGTTACCGACGTGAAGTGATGGCTACAGCACGCTCTGTATTTCACTGACAGCAAAGTAGATATCTGGCGGGGATGCAAACCAAAACCAGGCTTTTGTGCCTGAGTGCCCAAGATACTGCATTATTAACTGTCTGGTCTGTGGATCGGCCCTGGCGTATCCCCCAAGTACTGGACATATCCGCCAAGCAGGGTAGAGGAGGGTCGATAGGCAGGTACCCTGGCGCGGCCTGCCGATGCAGGAGCTCCAGTCTTTACGTAGTGCGTGATACTAGCGAATTGAACTTTTCCAATTGGATGACTCTGCTGCTTTCGACTCACTCCAGACTCCAGAGATAGTGGCTATAATCTGACTTGAGCTGGTCTTACTCTGATCTCTCCGAGTCCGCCGCCTCCCAGCAAGCTCCTCCTGGAATCTGCCCGGCCGACAGTCGAATTTGCAGCCATCGTCAATCGGAGAACGCAATGGAGACAACTCTGCCCCTCCCCTTCCTTATCGGCCTTGCTGCGCTGCCAGCCCTGGCAGCGCCTGAGGGTCTGAGTCGGGAAGAGATCAGCTGCCTGGGCTCGGTTTTTGCTGAGGTCACTCCAGACAGCCTCGATGAGACCCTGGCCTTCCTAAGCCAGCACAATGTCGACTTCCTGCCGTTTCTGGACGTGACTCAGCTGCAGTCCAAGGACGATGTTCTGTCCTTGCTCGATGCCGGCGCACGAAAGGTCTTTGTGAAGCCAGAAAACCTCCCACAGTACACTGAGTATGGCTCGAGAGTGGTACCCGCCACTACAAAGACAAACGCTCTCGAGTCGGCCACGGAGCATGGGCTCCTCATCTCGGACTTTGACCACTCCACGTGTGACGTCGGCCCATTTCTGGAGAAGGCAAAGTCGGCCAAGGTCAAGAACCTCTTCATCAGGCCCGTCGAGGGTGCGATCCTCGAGCACTTCATCGATGTCGCTGCCCAGCTGGGAGCCACTCCCATCCTCCCGTCAACCGGTCTGACCACAGCCAAGGATGTGAACGGAAAGCTGTCGGTGTCAAAGGTGTTGTGCTCCACCTGGAGCTCGGACCGTCCTGACAGCCTCATCCCTACCGTTGTTACCGATGAGAGTGGCATCGCTCTTGGTTTGGTGTACAGCAGCGAGGACAGTGTCGCGGAGGCCTTGCGGACCCAGACTGGCGTGTACCAGAGCAGGAAGCGAGGCCTCTGGTACAAGGGGGCGAGCTCAGGGGACACGCAGGAGCTCGTGAGGATCTCACTGGATTGTGACAGCGACGCACTGAAGTTTGTCGTCAGGCAGAAGGGCCGCTTCTGCCACCTCGAGCAGTTCGGCTGCTTCGGGGAGCTCAAGGGCATACCTAGGCTGGAGCAGACGCTCAAGTCCAGGAAGGAGTCAGCTCCAGAAGGGTCATATACGGCGCGTCTTTTCAACGATGAGAAGCTCCTCCGGGCCAAGATCATGGAGGAGGCTGAAGAGCTGTGCGATGCAAAGACGCCGAGGGACGTGGCTTTCGAGGCTGCTGATCTCATATACTTTGCTCTCACCAAGGCCGTCGCCGCCGGTGTAACCCTGGCCGACATTGAGAGGAGCCTCGACGCCAAGAGCTGGAAGGTCAAGAGGCGCACAGGCGACGCCAAGGGTAAATGGGCCGAGAAGGAGGGCATCAAGCCCGCCAACGGCACCACTACAGCAGCCGTCGCCGCGCCTGCCACCTCTAGCCCCATGTCCTCCTCAGACAGGATCACCATGAAGCGTCACGACCTTGCTTCGCTTGCACCTGGCCAGCTCCAGCAAGTGCTGAACAGACCCTCACAGAAGTCCGCCGATTCAATCATGAAGATCGTCGTGCCTATCATCGACGACGTCAAAAAGAACGGCGACAAGGCTCTTCTATCATACACTCAGAAATTCGAGAAGGCCGCCTCCCTGACCTCCACAGTCATCAAGGCTCCTTTCCCCGAATCCCTCATGCAGCTGCCTGCCGAGACCATTCAGGCCATCGACGTGTCCTTCGACAACATCAAGAAGTTCCACGCTGCGCAACAAGAAGAAAAACCCCTCCGCGTCGAGACCATGCCCGGGGTGGTTTGCAGCCGATTCTCCAGGCCAATTGAGCGCGTGGGCTTGTACGTTCCCGGTGGCACGGCTGTCCTCCCGTCTACGGCACTTATGCTTGGTGTCCCTGCCATGGTTGCCGGCTGCAAGAAGATCGTTCTCGCCTCCCCACCGCGCTCTGACGGCAGCGTCACCCCCGAGATCGTCTACGCTGCGCACAAGGTTGGTGCCGAGAGCATCGTGCTCGCTGGCGGCGCCCAGGCCGTCGCGGCCATGGCATACGGCACCGAAAGTGTGAGCAAGGTGGACAAGATCCTGGGCCCTGGAAACCAGTTCGTCACTGCCGCCAAGATGTACGTCAGCAACGATACCAACGCCGGCGTGAGCATCGATATGCCAGCGGGGCCCTCGGAGGTCCTCGTCATCGCCGACAAGGATGCCAACCCCGCGTTCGTGGCGAGCGACCTGCTCAGCCAGGCCGAGCATGGCGTCGACAGCCAGGTGATCCTTATCGCGGTGGACCTGAGCGACGAGGGGCTGCAGGCCATCGAGGACGAGCTGCACAACCAGGCCATGGCCCTGCCGCGGGTCGAGATTGTGCGAGGGGCCATCGCCCATTCTGTCACGATCCGGGTCAAGACGGTCGAGCAGGCGATGGAGGTCAGCAACGAGTATGCGCCGGAGCACTTGATACTGCAGCTCAAGGACGCCGAGAAGGCTTCGGAGCTGGTCATGAATGCGGGCAGTGTCTTCATCGGCCAGTGGACGCCCGAGAGCGTCGGTGACTACTCTGCTGGTGTGAACCACTCCCTACGTAAGTCTACCGTCTCTGGCGCTGTTCCCTTACTGGGACAATAGCTGACTTTCACGACACGCAGCCACCTATGGATATGCCAAGCAGTACTCGGGTGTCAACCTCGGGTCCTTCATCAAGCACATCACCAGCGCAAACCTGACGGCCGAAGGTCTACGGAACGTGGGTGGGGCTGTGATGCAGCTGGCCAAGGTGGAGGAGCTCGAGGCTCACAGAAGGGCAGTTGGTATCCGAATCGAGCACATGAACAAGTAGACTGATCTCGCACCTCACAAATGGTGTTGACGGCAAGATAGCTCGAGCACTTTTTGTGGAGACGACAAGAGGTGGACATAGCAAATAGAAATGAGATTGTATAAATACGTAAAATGTAAGTTGGTTCAGGAGAACATAGTGGCCCTGCACCTCAAAAGCCTCGACATCCACTGTCCATCCACTGCAACCGCCGTCTATATCTTCTTGTCAGATCGGGAAAATCATGCACACAGAACGACTGAGGCATTGGAGTTGGTAGTGAGGGGAATGTAATGACAAACTTCTAGGCCAGGCGTTCAGCATTGCGTAAAGACTCACCTTTGACCACGGCTTACCCCTGATCCTCAACCAGCCAAGCCTCCCGGTCACGCCGGCGCCGCAGCTTCAATCCGGACCTCGAATAGATGTTGCCCCGCAAGCACGGCAACCATAAGCAAGTGAAAACTTTCAAGCGCGTTATCCCTGATAACTTCACAGGCCGCAGAGCACATGGGTTCCATTTTCCCGACGAACCAGTTCCAGCCTCTCGTGAATATATTCCCTAGAGAGGTTGTGTTAGTGTCGGATACCTACGTACTCCAGCGACAATGGCCGGAGGAGTCCACCACTGGGGCCGCAGAGGCGCCCGTATCACTCGGATGCTTTTTCTTCATCCAGCCCAGAAACTTGGGGGCACAACATATCTCCGCGTCTGGCTGTCTTGGCTGTCTTGGCGGTTTTGATGGCTTTCCCATTCACCACGGGCATGTCCACCGGGCCCTTGACGGTGACGACCACCTTGTCCGACGGCACCGTGATAGTAATCGTCTCCATCTCCTTGGTGATCGTCTCCTTGTGCTCCTCTACACGCACTCCGCCCTTTCCAGTCTTGTCTTTTGCGACTCTGGCGGTGGTCGTCTTCCCCGTACCCGCTTCTGCCTGCACTTTGCCTTTACGGGTCTTCCCGTCGTCCGTGACCCTGAAGGTGATCGTCTTCGTTTCCTTCTCTGCCTTCGCCCCGCCCTTGCCATCTGTGCTAGTGGTCACTCCAGCGTCTTGATTTCTGAGACCGTTCCCGCCGGTGCCCCCGTGCTTCTCGTGTGGGCCCCCTGGCCTGGTCGGCGTCTCAGTTTCGGCGGTAGTCTTGGGCGTGCTATTGTCGCCCTTTGCCTCCTCGGCCTGCTTGGAAGCAATCTTGGCAAGTCTGTCGGCGACTCTCCTGTCGACCTCTTCGGCCAACGTCGCCGCGACACTCTCCTTGGCCCTTTGCTCGGCCTCGGACTCTGAAGCAGAAGAGGAAGAGCTCTCTCCGGCGCCTCTGCTCCTTCTCTCCTCCTCTGCGGCCGCAGAGGCAGAAGCTTTGCTGGCCGCGTGGGCCGAGGACCTAGACTCTCTACTGGATCTCATACTATATTGGCTGGATGTGTATTCGTCGTCACGACGCTTGTCGTCCTCAAGCCTGCTGGAGATCAGGTCCGCCAATTCCCGGTCGGTAGGGGATCCTCCACCTTCTTTCTCGTCGTTGGATCTTGATCCGGAATCTGTAGTGGATGTCCTACTAATTTTTTCGGCGAAGCTGCGGGAGATCCTATCCGCCATGCTCCGGCTGATGGAGGATTTTTCCCTCTCTTTCTCGTCGTCGGATCTCTGGTCATCAATACTATCCTGCCATCTCTCCTCGAAAATCTCATTGATGACTTGCTCAGTAATCGAGGCAAGCAATT
This sequence comes from Diaporthe aspalathi, assembly GCA_001447215.1. Taxonomy (NCBI): domain Eukaryota; kingdom Fungi; phylum Ascomycota; class Sordariomycetes; order Diaporthales; family Diaporthaceae; genus Diaporthe; species Diaporthe aspalathi. The sequence goes on from LJJS01000733.1 coordinate 30,133, forward strand.
CCGGATCAGCTTCAATCGGTGCGGCACCACCCCCTTCGGTGACCTTGTCCTTTGCAGAGCTGATCTTTTCAGTGACCTTGTCCTTTCCTGCGACAATTCCTTCAACAACTTTGTCCTTCACAGAGGTAGCCTTTTCAGTGACCTTGGTCTTTACTTCGGCGGCCTTGTCTTTTCCAGCGCTGATATTTTCAGTGATCTTGCTCACCCCAGCACTGACTCCGTCGACGATCCTGTCCTTTCCAGAACTCATCTTTTGGCCGACCTTGTCCTTTATTTCGGCGACCTTGTCTGCTCCAGTGCCAATGCCGTTGGCGGCCTTGTCTACTTTGGAAACAATTTTGGAGATGACAATGTGCCCTCTAGATTTGGAATTGCTTCCAGTGATTGTCTCATCGCCACGCCCGGTGGCGGTCTGATCCTCGTAATAATCATCTTCGGTTACTTCCTCCTCCACATAGGGGCCTTTGGCCCAGGGATCAAACAGTGTAACAGTCTCTCTGACGATCTCAGTGTGGACGGGGAGCACGGAAGCCGTGGTCGTCTTCCGGTCCGAGGTCATCCGGCCGACCGGGAACGATCTGAAGTCCGACGTCTGGTCGCCCGACTGGTGCTGAAGAAAAGGTTGCATAAAGACAATCAAGACGAAGGCGAGAACCGCGTAGGCCAGCAAGGTCTCTAATGGGAACCACGTCTTCCAGTGACGGCTCTTGAGGTGCTCGCTGAGCGTCAGCCGCTCGTCCATGTCGGCGGCATCTAAGTCGTCGCCGTAGTAATAAACGCACTGCGCCTTCATGATCTGCGTTACGGTCTCGCCCGCGTTGGAAGGACCGTCGCCCGCGTCCCTTTCGCCCACGGGGGAGAAGCGCTTGATGAAGGGCCACATGGCGACCTGGACCTTGGCGGTACGTCGAAGGGCATATGTACGCGGGTTGTCTAATTCATATCTCGCCCGGTATTCCGCGGTTATGTCGCCAGCATCTGGATTGTTCCTTGTCCAAGCTGCTCGCATTTGATCATCGTATGCTCTCCTCGCAGCAGCGTCGTATGCAGTTGCCGCAGCCTTGGACCGGTTCCAGATGTCATCAATGGTATGCTCGTGCGAGATACCATTCAGCTCGCCCGGTAGGGGGAACTGGATCCAAAAGACGGATCTGGTAGCCCGCATGCCGTTGGTAAACCAGGCAGCCTCGGCGACGATATCGTGAAGCCGCTGGTGCACCTCTTTCAGAGATGGCCAGGGCCTAAGCGGTAGGTCCTGGCCGACAAGGTTGATCAAGGGAAGTAGGAGGTCTAAAATACCCATTGTAACACTGTCGACCTCGGGCCAGAATTTACTGGTCCATAGCGCGTCGAGGCCATCGCCTGAGGTGGTCGGAACAGAGGCGCCTTGAATGTAATCCCTGGCGGTCGCTGAGCGGGTCTTATTCCGCTGATATGCTTCGAGCCAGACGATTAGTATACAACAGAAAATATTCGAGAGTCGAGGTCACGTACAATCATAGAGAAAGTCTCTTGCGTGGTCATCGGCGGACAGTGCTGTTTGCTCTGCATCCGCGGCTCCGAACAGAAGAGAGTTGAACACATTCTTCTCGAGCAACTTGGCCATGACGCCGACCAAGAGCTTGACTCGGGACGCCGAGTCCACGAACATGAACTCCCAGTTGTTCGGATCGTAGCCCTTGGGTTCAACAACAGTTCTGTCGCCTCTTGCAACCTGCGACGCGAGCACAACAAACTCCGTGGGCAGTTTGTCAAGCCATCGGAGGGTCCAGTCATGGTCCCAGAGTTCTCCGTCTGCTTGTTGGCCGAACGTATCGGAACAAAACTCCCAGACCCGCACAAACAGGTCTTGGGACATTCTTTCAAACCATAGGGAGGGTATCCTATCTCCTTCCGCACCAGTGTCGAGACGTTGTCGGCGGGAAAGCCCGGCATTTGCAATGTCGACTTGACGGTAGAAAAACGACAACTGAGCAAAGCCCAACTGCTTCGGCTGGTACCCGTCATTCAGCTCCTCCAAATAACGCTTGGTGAACCTTGGCGGGTTAGGATTCTGCGCGTGGGCGGCCTTCTCTTGCGCGTCGAGAATTTCATGTAGTTGCCTGCGCACGTCCGGGAAATAGTTTGGAAAAGTGTCCGAGATATCCTTCCGCTGTTTGTACAGCCGATAATTCATCCATTCTGTACTTGGGACGACTTCTGGGACCTTTGGAGGGACGTTGGGCACTCTACTGTAGTCCGGACCTCTGTTCGGGGAGGCAGGCCCAGCGGGCCCAGCAAGGGGGTCAGGTCCAGGACCACGAGACATGATGATGAATTCTCTCGAGACGCTGCGACGTGTCTTGTCGCCTCGGACCTTCCGTGCCCTATCTACTCGTTTTCCAAGCTGGCGACAGTGGTCGTGTCAGACGCAGGGAATGTCGAGTATCGTTGGTCTGAAACGTGTGCCGCGCTCAAGGTGCGGCGACAAAGTGGCTCAATGCCTTTTATCATTCTGAACGGACGGGTTGGGGAGTGTTTGTCGGCTTTGTCCCGTCAGAGCTCCAAGTCTGGCGTAGGATTGGTGCGTCCTCAAGTGCAATGTGGCCGGTTTCGCACAGAACAAAGGGACGAAGCACGACAGTTCCGGTGGAAGTGGAAGTATCCCGCACAGAAATCGTTGTGTATGGTAAGGATTTGTGGCAATGAAGAAGTTGCTGGAAGAGAACCAGGAACAATGGAAGCATGTAAACTGAATGCGGAACACATGGTGCAACCGGAGCGTTGCCGGAGCGTTACCATTGGACACACCTGTGTATTTGGGACTCGAAAGACAATCAAGGGTAAGGACTTTGTCCACCAAGAAAAGAATGGTAATTCAGAGTTGGGTTTTTCCAGAATGACAAGTCGGAAGGTAGCCTTACAAGTGAGACAGGTCAATCACGATGATTTTACGTGGTTGCACCCCACTTGGAGTGTTCCCGAGGCACTGGCAGCATCATAAACTAGCTCGGAAGAGTCTTGCTAGGGCCCAAGGCTTTCAATTCTAATATCTCATGGCTAATTAGCAAGACCGATTGAGATGAATCAACTCGGTTCAACCTTTGCTTGGTGGTTCAGGATCTGATCCATGCCAACGGACTGTAGAGCGGCTCACCTCGGAGCGCTGCACTTTGAAGTCAAGTGTGTTGTGGTGGAATCCACCATTTGATCATCACATAGTGGGCCAGAGGAGGGGACGGGAGCTGGGGACGGGAGCTGGGGGCCTGGTTCTCAGAAGCCTCTTCCGAGCCCGCATCCCGGAGCCATTCGAGGCTCTGTTTCCACTGGATATGTTCAATGTTGTAAGGCGGCTTGAGTCTGGGTTTCTGTGGTTGATTGCATTTCCGGATTGCTCGCTCTGTATGCGGATTTGCAGAACTGGGTTGCCATGGCGTGTCCGGCGGATGCTGTCGGTAGCACAAGTGTGAAAAGTATGTTTCCCTAGGTGGACCACGGGCTAAATAGCCAAACACCTGTGACAATGTCCATGTCCAACTTGGCGAATAGTAGATGCATAGCGATATACTAATGCATGTGATAAACCTCCAATGACTTGCCCGAGGCAGGCCAGGCAAGGGGTATGTGTGTACAAGCCTTCCAAGTCTTGTTTACACGCGGGCACTACTTGACCTGTGTATTACATAAGAGAGAGGCACCAACGGGCGGGCTTGGCTTCAAGCAGCAACAGGGACTTTTAGGCTTCAAAAGGTGAAAAATCCGAGAATCCGTTTGCTGAGACAAGACGAGACCAGACGAGAGCACTTTGCCTGGCGCAAAGATTAGAGAGCACTGGACCAGCTGCTGCACAGTTACTCGAGGCACACGGAAGCAGCGGTAGCGCAGGGCTCGGCAAGAGGCCAAACCTTAAGCTTCGTCGGGCAAAATTGGTCGATTTGGCTGAACCCAAGCAGCTACAGCAGCCTTGGGGTAGTCGCGAACTTTTCGCAACCCACCTGCTTCAATACTTCTACTTCCTGACCCAGCACCGACCGACATTGTCACACTCCATACCACACCACCTTCGCCACCAACAGCAGCAACCACGACCGACCGACAATCGCCTCGATTCTTCGCGCACCCATCGAGCCTTCCCTCGGCCATTTCTTAAAACCCACTCCCCTCACGTTCCCCTCCAAGCTCGACTTCAAGAGACGGGAAATCTCCCCCGCTCCATCCTCACCCACGCTCACGCTCACAGCTGCGCAACCTCTTTGCGACAGGCAATCGTCCCACGTCGGCCTCCCAACATCCCCCCCCCCTCCCAAACGACAACTGTCACAAGACATCAACCCAAGATGGCTGAGCAAGTCGATCTGTCCACCATCCCTGTCTCGCCCGAGGGCGGCAACGACCCCTCCGCTTCCAACGATGCCGCCGCATCCTCCTCCAGCAAGCCCGTCACCGTCTTCGACGACAAGGATAACTTCAATGTCAAGCACCCTCTGGCACACAACTGGACTCTCTGGTTCACCAAGCCACCTTCTGGCAAGGTCCGTCATGTCGTTGGCCCCCGCCGCCTCAGCCCCAGCCCCAGTTTGCTAACACACTGGACAAACAACAGGGCGACAACTGGAATGACCTCCTGAAGCAGGTCATCACCTTCAACTCGGTCGAGGAGTTCTGGGGCATCTATGTAAGTCTTCCCTTCGACCTGTCCTCGTCCCGGTCGCAACCATCTCGAAGCAGAGCTGACTCCATCTCACAGAACAACATCGCGCCCGTCTCTGACCTCGCCCTCAAGTCCGACTACCATCTCTTCCAGGCCGGTGTGCGGCCAGAATGGGAAGACCCCCAGAACAAGCACGGCGGCAAGTGGTCCTACCAGTTCAAGGAGAAGCGCAATGTCAACATTGACGAGCTGTGGCTGCATGTCATGCTTGCCGCCATCGGCAACACGCTCGAGGACGAGGAGGACGGTGAGGTCATGGGCGTTGTCGTCAACGTCCGCAAGGCCTTCTACCGTATCGGTGTCTGGACCCGCACCGTTGGCAAGAGCATACCCAACCGTGGCGATGGCGACGTAGCCGGTGGCAAGGGCCGATCCCCCGAGAAGGGCAAGGAGGTTCTCATGACCATCGGCCGTCGCGTCAAGGAGGTCCTGAAGCTCCCCCCGAACGAGCAGCTCGAGTTCTCGAGCCACACCGAGGCTGCACATGCTGGTAGCACGCGGGCCAAAGCTAAGATCACGGTCTAATTCCCGCCGTCATGCTCAACAACCGTCGCCACAACTGCCACGGCATACCCACTGTTCCACGGGCCACCCGCCGGCGCAAAACTTGAGGCTCTGCCTTCTGCACGGTATACGCCTCGACGAAGCCGGAGACGCTTCCATGAGGCAAGGTGGCATTGCCCGGAAAATACCCTGCATAAGTTTCTTTTTTTTTTTTTTTGTTTGGACGGCCAATGTCAGGCTCAGAGGAAAAGCATCACATTTTAGGTGAATACAGGACGACTCATGGGTCCCATATCGCCCTTCACGAAACGAGGCGTTGGTTATTTAGCTAGCTTTAGAGACCCCCCAATGGAACTGGGTTCCTACATTATCCCTGAGATTGGGTGCTCGACATCGGCTCGCCTCTTTCGTACCAAGTCTTGGCGGCCAGACTCGGAGGCAAACTTCAGAGATGATCATGTTGCGAGTAAAATGCCAGTCGCAAGATGCGTTGTGGTGGGACTGGCGCCACCCTCGTAGGGTTTCTATGCGTGTGTTTTCTCTATGCCAACCTGGATGCTCTATCAACACGTTTGGTATACCGTACAGTAGTTTCTTCACAGCGCCGTCATATCTGGCGAGTCCTCTCTCCCACTCTCGTCCTCGCGCCTTTCTACGCCCCCCGGATTTTGGGTACATGGCCCTAGACTAAGCCCCCTCAACCCACCCCCCCCTTCTCGTTCTACAACTCGTCCCCACTGAATTCGTCCGCGAAGACGGCCTTGACCAGCTGCTTCTTGTTGATCTTGCCCATGGCGTTGCGGGGGATGTGGTCGACGACGCGTAGGACCTGGGGGATCTTGTAGTTGACCAGGCGGCCCTTGAGCGCGCGGCGCATGTCCATGGGCGTCCAACGGCCGCCCTCGGGCCCGGACTCCCGGTCGAGGATGACGACGGCGCCGACCTTCTGGCCCCACTTGCCCGAGGGCACCGCCAGCACCGCGGCCTCGGCCACCTCGGGCAGCGACAGCAGCTCGCGCTCCACCTCGAGCGCGGACACCTTCTCGCCGCCCGACTTGATGATGTCGGCCGACTTGCGCCCCAGGATGAAGTACATGTCCGACAAACCCGTCCAGTCCTGGCTCGCCACCCGGCCCGCCGCCTTGCCCGCCGAGGGGACCGGCCGCCGCACCGCCACGTCGCCCGTCTTGAACCACCTGCCGCCCGCGCCGCCCGGAGCGCCGTCGGGGACGAACTCGGCGGCCGTGGCCTCCGGGTTGCGCCAGTACTCCCTGAACACGGTCGGCCCGCGCAGCTGGATCTCGCCGGCGCGCTCGCGGCCCTCGGCGTCGGTCTCGGCGCCGTGCGCGATCACCTCGCCCGTGTCGACGTCCACCAGCCGCGCCTCCACCGACGGCAGCGGCCACCCCACGGACCCGTCCACGCGGTCCGCAAAGTCCAGCCCGCACGACAGCGCCATCCCCACCTCGGTCATGCCGAACCGCTCCAGGAGCACGTTGCCGCGCGACAGGTCCTTCCAGGCGCGCTTGACGGGCGTCGGGAGGGCCGCGGACCCGGAGATGCACAGGCGCAGGTTGGCCGGGGAGATGGCCTCGCGTGCCGCCGCCTGCACCTGCGGCGAGAGCGCCTTGTGCGTCGCGAGCAGGCGGGAGTAGACCGTCGGCACGACGGTGAAGAACGTGATCTTCTCCCGGGGGAGGTCCCCGCGGGCGCTTTCGCCGTTGGTAGTGGCGGTAGTTGCAGCACTGCCGTTGGCATGGCCGTTGATGCCGTTCGTAGTGCCATTGACACCATTCGCAGCGGCGTGGCCGTTGGGGCCGGACTGCTGTGCGTGCTTATGCAGAAAAGGCGCGGCGAAGCGCCTCCAGACTGCGTCCGCGTTGAACGGGAAGAGGAACTCGACGCTGCTGCCCGCGAAAAGCGGCGCGAGGATCGCGTTGATGGTGCCGTGGATGTGGTGCAGCGGCAGCACGTGCAGCAGCCTGTCGGCCGGGGAATACTCCCAGGCCTTGACTAGTGACCGCGCCTGGGCCGTCATGACGGACTGCGGGATGAGCACGCCCTTGGGCCGGTTGGTCGTGCCGGATGTGTAGAGCATCATGCCGGCCTCGCCTGGGTCGTCGCCCTCCAGGGATACCGACTCATGGGGTGAGGCGCCAGGGTGCTTGGCAATCACCACATGCTTCGGCGGGGATACCAGCGGCAGGCCGAGCGTCTCCTCCGCCTTGGTTGAGAACTTGGCCGAGGAGAGGAGCAGCAGGGCCTCGCTGTGCCCCAGGATGTACTGCAGTTCTGGTGCTGGGAAAGCCGGTGACAGGGGCACGGCTATGGCTCTTGCTGCCAGGACTGCCAGCCATGTGACTACGGGTCATGTTCAGCAGAAATTCGAGCAGGTCAATGAACAAATGATGAGCCTGCTGGGTTCCCCGGCTCCTAGTCAAGCTTACCTACATAGTCATAGCTGTTCTCCACGAGGAAGGCGATGCGCTCGCCGTGGATGTCATCCCTGCCTGCGGCCTCGAGCAGCCGGTTGCGCAGCCGGGCCACATCGCCAAGCAGCTCGCCGTACCTGAAGGTTCTCTGGGAGGCCGAGTGGACCACCACGGTCGAGTCCGGGTGGTGGCCTGAGATAGCCTCGAACACGGGCAGCCGGGGCAGTGTCGATGCCATCCTCGGGAAAGCAAAGCTGAGTCTACACACAGAGGCGCGTGGCTGGCGGTGTTGGGGAAACCCGAGGCGCAGGCGAGGTGCTCTTGTCAGTGATGATGCCGATGCTGAGATGCTGCTGCTGCTGTAGAGCCTCTTTGTGATCGCGGACAGCCTCAATGAAGGGCCAATTCTCATTATGAAGGGGAGGGAACCAGGCGGACATCAAAAGGTGAGATAAAACCGGGGATATATCAGACAATTCACCGGCGTACGCGACTGACTGACTGACTGACTGCAGGCTCCGTTTCCCTTCCTGTCAGGGAACTCCGATGATCTGACAAGGGTACGTTCAGGGTTTGGTGTGCTGGAGTTGCCCGTTTTGCTGTGTCACGTAGCCCGATCGGCCACTCAATCGGCCTGTCTTTTAAGACGCCGACGCCGACACCGACCGTTCACTTACAGGTCTGCCCACTCAGCTCCCGCCCACCGCAACCTGCAAGCAATATCGCCAACCGGACCCCCACCGCCTGCAAGAGCCGCTGCAACACTGCAGCTTCTGGGGTTGCAACAGATCTCTCGGTTCCTGACTTGCCAGATTCGGGGGTGCTCGAGTACATTGACAGGCTTGTCCAGACGTAGGTGCCGTCGACATGCGGACAATTGGGCGCTGTAGTTAAGACGACTCGTCTTCATGACGAGGCATCGACGCTCGCTCACAACCCCTGAGGATGCAACAGATGGTTATCTCATTTAAGGACAGGCAGGGCCTTAGACCGAGCATATCGGCCACCGGACGAGGTTCGGCATGAAGTGCCGACTGAGCCACCCGAAAGAAGTGGTCCCCAACGTCAGGCTTCCCGAATCCTCGGCATCCAAAACTAAAGGACGGCCTCAACAGTTGGGCTTTTGTTGGCCACGACATTGCCGCTCTTCATGTATCGATCAGCTTCTATACTGAGATCCCGAGCTTGCTAGGCCATCAGGTCCTGCATAGCTAGCATAGCTACGGGTGGGAAAAAAAGCGTTCCCCAGTCCTTGGGGCGTCTGGGTATCTCACTCGCTAAAACATAATCTCAAGTCAACTGTAACCCTGCATCCCAATTCATCGACGCGACACCGCACCATACTGCAGCAATCCATCAGCTTGTGCTTGCTGGGGTCCCACCAGGCGTCTTCCCGGACAGCCTCTTCCTGATGTGTTCTTTGAGCCTCTTGCTCCGTTCCTCTTTGCTCTCGCCATCCCGCTTCTTGAACAAAGGCACACGGGCGCGGGGCCCGGCCGATGATGCCGGGCCCTTTCTGGCTCCTATGCTCGAGCCAGTGGGCGATCGGGACGTAGGTCCCTCGCGCGCAAAGCCTTGCTTCTGAGCCGCCGCAACCGGGTTCAAAGCTGTGGCTGTCGCTGCGATCGATGCAGCCTGCCGCGGGACCTCGTGAGGCTCGTGGCCTGCGGAATTCGTCGCCCCAGGCTGCGGTGGTAGGGCCGGCATGGGCTCTTCGGATGGGCGTTCGGGTGGGCCTGGTATTTCATACACTGTTTGTGGCTGGGTCAGGAACTCTGGTGCGTCGCTCTCAGCTGACCTTGACGGCGGCATCGCCGCCGTCGCAATGGGCGGATCAAATGAGTCCGACTCGTCAGAAGACTCAGGTTGCGACCTAAATCCGGGCGAGCTCTGCCTGGCAGTCTTCTTCGGTGGCGAGGATATGATGTTGTCGTTGGCTGCGCGCTTAGCGCTTGAAGGTGGTGGTGATGACGAGAGTGGTGCCAGAAGCTTTCTCTGGCCACTTCCAGCCTTGGGAGTGGAACCAGCTGTCGTGGGTGCGTTGCGTAGACTCTGGCCGGGAATTAGGGACCTCCTGCTAAGCGGCGTCCTCTCGACCGCTTCGATGGCCCTTTGCGTAGAGGCCTCTTCGGCTAGAACTGTGACCGGCTCCTGGAAGTTGAGCTCGGGAGAAGCCCTCGACCTTGGGGGGTCCTCAGACGCAGCTGTGTCGTGCTGGGGCGATCCATGCGAATGGTCTTGCAGTCCTCCGGTCTGCTGCCTCATTGGAGAAGCAGGCACTGCCCTGTGTGGTTCATCTCCCTCCTCCAGATCATAGTTCCCAAACGTAGAGGGTCGCGCGATTACTGTTGGCCCGGGAGATGCAATGTGGAATTCTGGTGACGGCCTTGCCCCAGAAGTATCCCCCAGTACAGACTCCCTTGTTGCATGTTCCTTTCTACGAGCCTGCTCAACATCATCATCTCCCATGTCCTCGTCACTGTCCTCATTCGACTCGGCATCCTCGGTTGAGGGCATTGCCTCAATGTCTGCTCGAATGGATTCTCTGATTTGCTGTACCGCGATCGAGTGTGCCTTCAAGATTGCACTCAGGTTGTCTCTCCGTATGATCTTCTTAGTGTAGACCATGTCTTTGACATTCTCATTGTACCACTGTGTGGCCTTGAGTACCTCGCCGTGTCTTTCGCTCTGTGCCAATTCGAAATAATCCATGTACACCGTTGAATGCGCTCGAACAAAATCATCGTACAGAAACTCTGGGAGTGCCCGTGCATACTCCAGCTTTTCAACAGCTAGACATGCCCGGATAAAGGCTCTTGTGCTTTCTTCATAGTCCGGGTATGCCGCCTTGAACTCCTCGTACGGGGTGCGATGACCGATCGTATTGCCGACGTGGGACTGTGGGCCTTTGAGAAGAGCTGGGTGAGTTGAGTACACCCGGGGTTGGGCCGGGGCCGGGGCCATGGAAGATCCGGATGCAGTATGCCGAAGGACGTCTTTCTGCTGGGACGGAGTGCCGCGAGGCCGACCTTCATAGGTCGGTGCGTAATGGGAAGAGCTCCGTTCGGAGTAATCTGCCGCGGACGCTGCTTGCACAAGAGCACCATGCTGGGGTTCCTCCACTGCAGTCAGCGAAGGGAATGACGGCGTTGAGATGCTGGCGCTTGAATCATCACGATCATTGCGTGGCGCCGCGGACCGTGGCTTCGAAGGAGACTGGGGAGGCGGACTTGTTTGCTCCGTTGCCTCATGCTCCTTGTCAGAAAGTTCTATTTCTTCCAAGCGCCTCCGCTTGTGGAAAGGGCGCTCTTCCGCAACGCCGACTCGCGCTGCTATGTTGATGGCAGTGCTCGGGACGACTTCAGCCTGAGCAGATGGAGGTGTGGCCACTGGCAGAGGCGACTGTATTGCTGCGACTCGGTTTGCACCTCGGTTGACCGGTGGCTGTGAAACCGGGCCCAGTAGGGCGGGAGGCTCATATGGTAATACATCGCTGTGCGCGGCGCTGCTCGGGGGACCAACGCCCGAGGGTATAGGCGGCGTTTTCCTTTTTATGGCAGTTGACGGGGAGGCTGGCTGAGATGCGGGAGAGGACACGGGGCGCCGAACGGGCGGGAGACGGGGCGGAGATGGAGATGGAGACCAGGACAACTGCGTGGCTTCATCATCTCCATCTTCTCTGTCACGGGCGAGTCTGGGACTTGATATCGGTTGCCTCTTCCTGTTTGAGCCAGGCGGTGGGCCTGATGCCCCGGGAGAGGCAGGCCGGGAGATGTCGGGTTCCCGTGTAGGCTTTGAGTGCCTCCGTAAATGAAAGTCCTTGACATCTTGGAGAACCTCTGGAGGAACATTGATCATGCCGCGGGGCCCATAGCTGAGGTTCTCGGACCAGGCCTCAGGCCTCTCCAGCAGGTCCTTCTGCGTCCCGGGGATTTGGACATAGCGGCGCCTTATGAGGCGATCTGCCTGGACGAAATCCTGGGAGAAGGCGGTGGACATTGTTTTTCAGGCGTCGTGGACGACCCACTAGAATGGTTGGAGCGCCGCCGTCAGAAAAAAAAAAGTTGACATGTTTTGTGTCACGGCCCAGATGCAGGGTGGGCGATGACAAGGGTGGATGGACGACAAACCAGACGCGCTCGATAATAAAGTGAGGCGCGTCTGGAGGGCTGCGATGCGTGGGCCCCCTGCAGCTTGCCAGCCAGCGGGTCCTTCAGTGGCTGTCATGTGCTTCTTGAACTGCAAGGTTTGGTGTGCTGTACCAAGTAGAAGACTACTACCACCGTATGTACTGTATAGGCTATCCAGCCCACCTGAGGTACCTACCTCGGAGGTAGGTCGACCAGAACCACTGCAGAATGGTGTGGGTACTCGAGGGGTGCCGCCATGCCGCGGCGCCCATTCAGCCATTATGCATAGTACCCCAGCAGGTCGAGGGTCCAGTAATTGTGACTGCGGTATGCCGGTCACTTCCCCAATGACGCAGCAGCCTCATGCCGATCCTTGCCCCGCGTTACAGTCGCACCCAGCCAGCAATGGAGGCGGCGAGAAAGTTAGCGGTGGGCTTACGCTCCCGTCCCGCCCTGTCAGCCCAATAGACCACTCCCTCTTACACTACACCACACTGCACTAGTGCCAGTTCCCTTTGGCAGAAGACAGCCTCCTCAACCTCGACTCGGTACTTGGAGGTAGACTCGACCTGCCCTCCATCCCTCCTCACGAGGCGACCTTGACGGCACAGACACGCACTCAAGTCGACCGTCTGACCGTGTCCCAGGCCTCGCCACCAGTCCCCGCCTCCTTCACACACCGACTGATTTCATTCGTCACACCTTGGAGGTTCTGGCCCCCTGCGCCTGCGCTCGCTTACGGAGATGCCATGAAGCTGTGATCGGCCATTCTACGTCGTCTGCGAAATAAACATAACGCATACCCGCCGCAGCCACAGTCTTACACGCAGTGCTCCCACGCCTGCCCGGTGATTGGTCTGATGTGAGCCTATTATGACTCCCCTCCTCCCCTCCTCCTCCCACCCCTCCTACCTGCTCAGGCATGCAGCTTCAACAACTGACGTAGTGCGTGCGACTTGCAGCGACTCTCCCCACCGTTCTAGCTTTTCGCAAGGCAACTGCCCTCCGACTCTTGAGCCATGAGTACCTATTCGCCGGATCTCCACGTCGTTCGGTTGTCTTGACCTTCGTTAGACACCCGGCGAGGCTCCCGTCCGCGACAGTCTGGGCCAACCCCCGCCCCTCCACATTGCAAGGTCGACGGCCCTTTGGATGAGTCGGGAAGACAACAGACGACATGGATTCCACAAATCCCCCGCGGACACCACTGTCCCCTGCGACCGCTTCTACGTTTAGCGATCTCAATCCTCGTCGCGACTCTTTGAACTCCATCTCGGCTGCATCCCAGGTAGACAAGGAACAGATGGCACAGGCGCTGGACAAGATACACACTTCTGCGAGCCAGTCCGATGTACTAACAACTTTCAACGACTTCGCCCCACCGCCCGCCTCCGTACCCACAGAGGGGAAAGGCTCCCCTGGAGACCTCGTGCATCAGGGAATCAGCGGGCTCTATAGTCGCTTCAAGGAAGCCGTTGGTGTGGGCGGCAAGGCAGCCCTGCAGGAACCAGATGTCGCGGAGCGCAATGATGGGCTGTCCAGAAAGGCCAAGGCATCGCATGCGTCCTTGAACAGCGTCGAGGGCAGTGCGAGCCAGTTCTCAGACTACCCACCGAGTGTGACACCTTCACACGCCCCGATCCCGGTAGAAGGCATGTCCCAGGCTCCCCAGTCATCCAAGGCGTCTTCTATCGCAACCGTCAGCACAGCAAAGAGCGGACCTAGCCTCCCAAAGATAGTGAAGGGTGCTGCTCCCTCAGTTGCCGCGACCGCTGTTGCACCGATAACAGTCAGCGCCTTCAAGGAGAATGATGCGCCGCGTGGGGTCACCAGTCGTGTCGACGAGGCCGGCCGGCGGAGTACCAGCCAGTTGCCAGAGCTGAGGACCACAAGTGCATCTAGGGGCTCAAGCATCTACGATCCATCAGACGCCAGGAACCTCCCTCACGGGGACTTGATGACCAGCCCCAGAGGTCCGAGAAAGGACAGCCCTTTCAGTCACGACGCTGGCTCGGATGACACTTCCTTGAGCCAAGTCAAGTCGAACTCGACGGCTGGTGGGCTTGAGATACCTCATCCTCGTCAACAGAGAGACAGTCTCAAGAAGCCAGCGGTGATAGACCGAATCAGTCGGTCCAGGACATCGGCCGAGGTCCATTCCAGGTCATCTTCGATAGAAGGGACTGCTGAACCAAGCCCAATCAACATGTCGGCGCATGGGTCTGTTTACCACGAATCCTTTGGGCACAACGAAAGGCCAGAGCAGTCCCATGGCGGTGGCATCAAGATCCCAGGTACGACCGCTGTCGAGGGGCCTCCCGGTGGTGTCAGCAATCGGTTGGAGATGATGAGGAAGCAAGTCCTCAGCAAGGAGTTTTGGATGGCAGACGAGACGACCAAAGAATGCTTCCAGTGTGGCGCGCCGTTTTCGGCCTTCCGGCGGAAACATCACTGCCGAACCTGCGGGTGCATTTTCGACTCCAAGTGTACCTCCACTATCCCCGGCCAAAGATTTGGTGTTGCAGGCAACTTGCGAGTCTGCAAGACATGCCTGGATGTTATAAACAGCAGATATGACAGCGGATCAGACTCAGACAACGATTCCAATCTGCTGCCTGCTATCTTTCGGTCGAATCCTTTGAAGCCCGCACCATTCGCAAAAGCCAGTATTGATGACAACATGAGTATTTCCGAGAGGATAGAGGACCACGACGACAACAGGATGGCAACAGCCCCGATGATGGCCATCCCGGCTATGAGGAGAACCGGGGGTGACTCTGCGAACAGGCGCTCCGCAATTCTCGAAATCGACGCTGCTCCACAACTAAGTCGGCCAAGCTCGTCGCGATCTTTGAGGTCCTTGGCTGCGAGCAGGCCGCAATCCTCAGGCCACAAGAGGCACCACTCAAAACACAATCTGTTGAACCGCCTGAAGGGCTCCCCGGTGCAAGATGATTCTGCGCCTTTCCGCAAGTCAGCCAACGAAGAATTGCAAAGGAAGCCAAAGCTTCCTGCTTTCCACGATGACAACATCATTGATCCTGAACTCGCCCCGTACATGTCTGACGAGTCGAGCGGTGACGAGCAGCAGATGAGTATATTTGCTACGATGAACAGTAGCGATATAACTCCATCCAGTCTGGACCCTGACAAGTCAAATTTCGGCCCCTTCTTGAACGCGGGCGGCCGCAGGCACAAGGTTAGAGGTGAGAAGAGCATCAGCGGTCTGAGCTTCACCAGTCGCGGGCCACCAGATGATGGAGCTGCCGGTGCCGGCGTGATGAACCATGGGAGGCCCGGGCGGCGGAGGAATATGAGCACCACAAGTAACACCGCCCATCATCTTCGATCACCACGGCCCAGATCTGGCATATTCAAAGGCCCAGGGGCTTCCACCGAATCGCTTGCCATATTTGACCCAACCACGCCCATCGAGCCAACGTCACTCATGAGAAGCAACACCATTCGGAAGAAGTCAACGCAAGACGATGAACTACCCGCAGCCAGCTTGCAGCATGTTCAGAGGCTTTTCGGGCAGCTTCTCCAAGACAACGGCATTCAGAACCCCCTTGCTTGGGAGAAGGCACTGATACCGATTCTTGTCCGATGCTCGAATGATGTGGACCCCGACACTCGAGTTGGCGACTTGATGGATATCAGACACTACGTCAAGCTGAAAAAGATACCAGGGGGGAAGCCTGGCGATACGAGCTATGTTTCAGGGGTCATATTCACCAAGAATCTCGCCCTGAAAAGCATGCCCAGGCGAATTTTCAACCCTCGTATTGTACTCGTGTCCTTCCCTATCGAGTACCAAAGACATCAACAACAGCATTTCATGAGCTTGCAGCCCGTCATCGAGCAGGAAAAGGAGTTTCTGCGGATGGTGGTGAATCGCATCGTCAACCTTCGGCCACACGTACTGCTCGCACACAAGTCCGTCTCGGGAGTTGCGCTACAATATCTCTCCGAGGCGGGTATAGCAGTTGCATACAACGTCAAGCTCGCGGTCATCGAGGCCGTGTCGCGATGTGCCAAGGCAGACATCATCGAGACCTTGGACATGCTGGTCCTGCCTACCCAAGTCGGTCAAGCCGGCGGTTTCGAGGTCAAAACATACGTGAATAATAATTTTCCAGGCCGGAAGAAGACGTACATATTTATTTCTGGCTGCAAGAAGGAACTGGGCTGCACCATCGCCCTCCGAGGCGCCTCGACAGAAGTGCTCGACAAGATGAAGACCGTCACCGAGTTCATGATCTACGTCGTCTATAACTTGAGATTGGAGGCCGCACTGCTCCGAGACCACTTCGTGTATATGGGTACAGATCCAGAGTCTGCGCCAACGCAGTCCAAAGATGGCCTTGGCCAAAGCCTCAGATCGCTGCCAAGTTTTGAAAACAAAAGCGCTCTGGGGACACTGTCGACGAACGGCGACCAGCCCGTGGACAGCGAACAGAATACGCAGTCTCAAGCTGACACGGACCCTAAGACAGAGGAAAGCCAGCCTTCTGATCCACTGCCACCACAACCTCCGGAGAAGACCCCGAGTATGCTATCATTACACTCCGCTCATTCGACGCACGACAGTCATATCCCGGAGGATGTGCCGGCGCCGCAGTTCTACAGTGAGATGGTTGCGAAATATGAGACAAAGATCCTATCTGCTTCGCCGTTCGTCAAATTTACGCAGCCATACCTGCTCGTTAAAGCACGAGAGCAGGAGCGAAGGCTCGTATACTTGAAGCGGCTGCGCGATCAAGACATGGTTGAGGAATTGGGTGAGAACGAGAAGGCCAAGCCACAGAAGTTCCAGCTCATCAAACCGGAGATGGTGCACAAGATCGGGCAGAAGGCTCCTCGACAGATAATGGAAGTCTTGCATGCGGTCCACGACGCTGAGTACGACAAGGCCCTGTACAACTACAGGACGCAGACTCGACAGTGGGAAAATTTCATCGCAGGTGCCCTTGACCTGTTCGATCCTTGTTCCCACCAAAACATTGTCGTTCTGTACTCTGTCATCTGCACAGAGACGAAGATTCCCTGTTCTGAGCCTGGGCTGATCGCATTTGGCTTCTATCATGATGACCCAGCCGACAATATGGACCCGGACTGCACTCTAGGCCAATACATCGAGGATCTTTGCGGGAGTGCTGACTCAATTTGCCATGCTAACGGCTGCGACCGGCAGATGGCTCAGCATCACCGTACTTATGTCCACGACGAGGCACACATCACTGTCTTCATCGAGAAGAACGCTCCTTTGCCCTTCGACCCTAGTTTGCTTAAGAAGAGTGAGCTGATCTCGCAAGATGGGGAGGATCCAGAAGACCCAATATACCTCTGGAGCTATTGCAAGGTTTGCAAGAGAGACATGGGTTTTGGGTGTTTGTCGCCAACTGCGAGGAAGTATTCATTCGGGAAATATCTGGAACTGTCGTTCTGGGGCCGCGGACTCAAGTGCTGGCCCGACCTGGAGTGCCCGCACGACTACCAAAAGGAGCACATCCGCTACTTCAATTATCATGACACATCCATGAGGGTACACTTTGACCCGATTGACCTCCTCGAAATCATTGTGCCACGCACTCGCCTTACATGGAAGGTTGACAACGACCTGAGGCTGAAGAATGACATCTTCACCAAGGAAGAGCAACGGTGGAACCGCTTCATGAACTCTGTGAAAACGAGGCTCAAGAGCATCCGGATCGACAGCGTGCTCCCCGAAAAGGCTGATGCCTGCAAGACCGAAATCGAAAGACTGACCAAGAAGGCCTCCGAGGATCAGCCAAGGATGATTCGGGAGCTGCAAGCCGCATACATAAACTCAGCATACTACGAAGTCATCCCGCTCAACCGCGTTGTTCGCACAATGATCGAGAGGGTTGCCGAGTGGGATTCTGCTTTTGCCAAGTTCGAGGCCGACTTCCTGTCTGACAAGGATGTCAGGCAGATAACCATTAACCAGTTGAAGAAAATGTTCTCCGACAACGACTCCAAAGAGTCTTTGCCTGTGTCTGCAGATGGCACTAGCATTGCCTCGATGGACACGGACGAGAAGACGTCGCCGCCGACGACTCAGGACTCAGTAATCGACATCAACGAAAAGGCCCAGAGCGAGCCACACTTACCTGCAACTTCGCCGAATGCAGGCGAGGTTCTGAATAAGGATGAAGGCATCCGAGAGGAAAAGTCTACGGGTTCTGATGACACCGAAACGCCAAAGCCAGAGGTCCATGATCCAGCTCCAACGTCGCCCAGCGAGCCTCTGCCGCCGTCGAAGGATGAAGATCGGACGATAGCCCCTGTGGCCGAGCAGAATGGTGTCTCTGAGGTGGGAGACGGCGATAGCAAGCAAGAGCAAGCTGCCCCAGAGTCGCAAGTGCCGCAACTGGAAATCGACGAGAGCAAGGCGGAATCTCCGTCGTCCACAGAAGCATTGGACATTCCTGACGTGCTACCGGTCACTCAGATCCCGACTCCGGTGCATTCCAAGGCGCCTTCCCGGAACCATTCGCGGTCTACTTCTTTGCGGCCCGACTCCTCGCTGTCACTCACAGAGAAGGTAGAACAGCTACGGCGCCAGCAACGAGAAGCCGCTGCGGCGGAGGCGAACGGTGGCAGGGAGGGCAAAGAAGTGCCAAAGGTCTCAGAGAGGGGCCCAACCCGTAGGGCGGGATTAACGGTCTCACCTCCGATCACCCGTGCCATCTCTCAGCCCATAGGAGTTCTCCCAAGAACGCAGTCAGGAATTGGGAGGCCGATTCAGGTTACCGTCCCAAAGAGTGCAGAGTTACCTGCTGGAGGAGACACCCGGCGCATCTCAAACGCCGAATCCTCCAAGAGCGAGAAGTCCAAGCTATCGGACAGATTTGGGCTCGCGGCTCTCAAGACGAAGAAAGCCGGTGGCTCCTCGATTCCGCGCTACGTTCACAAGAGGAAGGAGACCAAGGTGTCGAACCTTGCTCGCCACTTTGAGCAGCTGAGCCGTGAATTTGAGAGGGAGCGCATTCGGGACCGGAAGCAGAGGGCCGCCAAGCTCCAATCTTCTCGCGCAGTCCTGCCGCGAACATCGGCGAAAGCGATAGTGGAAGTTTACGACGATGTAGATCAGGCTGTTCAGGAACCAGGGCCGTCGGACGATGATCATTTGCAGGGCAGTCAACATAACCACGCCAAGATGTCAGAATTTCAACCAGACGATGCGGCGACAATGCCCGAGTCGGAGAGGACATCGGATGAGACCGTCGGTGGTAATGATGCAGTTGAGGCGACTGAGCCTGTTTCCCAGCCTGACAGCACCGGCACTGAGCATGAAAACGAGAAAAAGTTAGCCAGTCAAGCTGCATCTGATGATGAGGCCGAGGGCGTCGCCGGCAGCGATGCCGAGGCCTCGATTCTCGAGGAGATCTTACCTGACGTACAGGAAATCGCAGACTCGCTGGACTCGAGCGAGGAGATACCTCTTGAGCTGCCAAAGCATCAAAAAACCAGCCTCATGAAGATGCTAACAACGTTCTGGGCCGAGCGCTCTGCAAGTGGCTGGCCCCAACTTGACTACCCGATGAACTTCACGGATCACATTTTCACCGACTCTGACGTGATCGTAAGGGAAGACGAGCCAAGCTCCCTGATCGCCTTTGCGTTGGGATCTGAGGACTACAAGGCCAAGCTAGCAGTCATCCAAAGGCAGTGGAAGATGAGCGAGCAAAAGGACAGCGAAGGGGAGGGTTTCAGCGACACGAGGTCGCTCGACCCTTCGGAAGCCGGCGATGAGTTCATGGGTGAGGAGGAGCTAGAAAAGAGCCTGCTGCGCGCCACAGGCACTCACCTGAAGTACCAGTTCACAGAGGGCTCAGCGAAGATGCTCTGCAAGATCTTCTACGCGGAGCAGTTCGACGCCCTGCGCCGTAAATGCGGTGCCGCGGACCGCATCATCGAGTCACTTTCACGTTGCCTTAAATGGGACTCCAAGGGCGGCAAGACGAAGTCAGTCTTCCTCAAGACCCTCGATGATAGGCTGGTGATGAAGTCGCTGTCACCGATCGAGACCTCTGCGTTCTTGCGCTTCGCACCGGCCTATTTCAACATCATGGCCGAGGCTCTTTTTCACGACTTGCCTTCGGTGATCGCCAAAATGTTGGGCTTCTTCCAAGTGATCGTCAAGAACCCAGCGACCGGGACAGAAATCAAGCTGGATCTTCTGGTGATGGAGAACTTGTTCTATGATCGCTCGCCAACGCGGATCTTTGATCTCAAGGGATCTATGAGGAACCGCAAGATACAGTCCACTGGCGAGCAAAATGAAGTTCTGCTGGACGAGAACATGGTCGAGTACATATATGAGAGCCCACTCTTCGCGAGGGAGCATAGTAAGAAGCTCCTGAGGGCTTCTGTAAGTTTTCCCTCCGCGTCTCACAGTTGCACCCAGGGCATGGAAGAGACACTGACTGATGTGGCGCCATGATAGGTTTGGAACGACACGCTCTTCCTTGCAAGACAGAATGTCATGGACTACTCGCTCATGATCGCGGTCGACGAGTCCCGCAAGGAACTGGTGGTTGGTATCATCGACTGCATACGCACGTACACCTGGGACAAACGTCTCGAGTCGTGGATCAAGGACCGTGGATTCGCAGGAGGTGGGAGGAACAAGCCAACGGTTACGTCACCAAAGGAGTATAAGAGCAGGTTTAGGGAGGCCATGGCGAGGTACATACTGCAAGCGCCGAACTGTTGGCACCACTTTGGTGTTCCAGGCCACGGTCAGATGGAGAGAGGGTTGCTTGAAGGGCCAAGGTCTGCTTTCGAAGATCCTTGATCTAGAAACTGGCGTGCTAATGATGAGTATGTGCATATGGTCGGGTCATGAGAACGGTTGCATGAAGGTTACTTAAGTAGGCAGGGAGCGAGCGTGTCAAAGTGCTGGGGCGCAAAGGGTTGGCCATACAATACCTAGGAGAGCATAATTAGTGAGCAATGTTACACAGGTGCCTCCTCGGAGTGCGCTACAAATCAATGTACAGGAGAGAACGGCCTCCGGCTTCGTACCATTGGACAGGTTCATGCCAGAAGCCTTCACGAATCGGACTTTAGTACCCTACCTTAGTACTGCCATAGACGCCATCGCCCTGCTCATCGACAGACGACATGCACCGTTTCGGCCGTGTTCCTGCTTCTGTCCGTGCTTTCTTGCATGGTCACGACGCTGCGGCGACATGTGGCTGAGTCCCGGAGGCCCCATGAATCACCCCTGCATTCTGCAGTACTACGTGAACACCGGACGGCCGCCCGAAGGGGAAACTATCCTCACGGCGCATTTCTTACTAGACTATGTGCTAAGATGCTCGGCGGAGTGCTCGCTGGCAGCCATTGCACCATGAGTGGGCCTCTTTTCCGGCTGGGAAGGGGAGAGCGAGGAGTCGACACCACTAAGCAATGTCTTTGCCGTGACGCGCTCACTCCTTCCCTTTGCTTTATCTGGGCCAGAGTACGGGCCGCATACAAGCGGGGACGCACATTCCATGCAGTGACGATCCAGTTGCACTGCGTCAGGGGATCTCACAGAGCACAGCGTCGGAGGTACATGATTGATTGCTGCTGACACGGGCTCGGAAAGGCGACCTTCGTGTTGGACCTCGTTACCTTTTTTGTTACCTGTGTCCAACTTCACTTCAATTCGCCTCACCTGGACTCGCCGCTGAGGTGGCGCAAGGGGGACTATTTCATACGCCCGTAAGGGGGCAGGAAGACGGGGAGGTTGGACCCTCAAAAGCCCTTTTATTCTCTGTGATCCTCCTCTTGAAACAATATCAAGCACAGAATCATCAGACACGCTACCCCCCTCCCCCCCAAAAAAAAAATTTAGACAACCGCAAACATGTTCAAAACACAAAATTGCACGACTTTATTCCTTCTCGGCGTTGCCCTTCACCTTCTCGTGCTGAGGAAAGGGGAATGGGACCTCGCCATATTCAAAATTCTGGCCGCAACAGCAGCAGCCCCTTGCGCACTCATGCTGTTTCAGTTGTCCCTTCAGGATGTGAGTTTGTCGTCCGCATTCTGGAGGTCGTCCTACGTAGTCGGGAGCTTCGTGTCCGGCGTCTATCTCAGCATGGTAATCTACCGCGTCGGTTTCCATCGCCTGAACCGGTACCCTGGTCCATTTCTGGCGCGAGTATCGAATCTTTACATCACAGGAGTGATAAACAGGAGACACCAGGAGTTCCTCGAGCTTGACAAACTCCACAAACAGTATGGCGATGTCGTCAGAATAGGTGAGCGATGCTATGATAGCACGGAGATCATAAGTACAGCAATACTGATAACGACCGGTCAAGGCCCCTCAACGCTCTCCATCGCCGACCCACAAGCCCTCCATGCCGTCCACCTCAATACAAGATGCCTAAAGGGCCCATGGTACCAGTGCCTCGCGCCTGAGAGCTCCATCCAGACCGACCGCGACGCCGCGACCCACGCGGCGAGGCGCAAGGTGTGGGACCGGGGCTTCAGCACCAAGGCGCTGCGCAACTACGAGCCGCGGGTCGCGCACTACACGAGCAAGCTCGTCGCGCACGTCGAAACACACGCAGGGCGGGGGGAGGGAGCCGAGCCGAAGCCGCTCGACGCCTCGCTGTGGTTCAACTTCTACTCGTTCGACGTCATGGGCGACCTGTCGCTCGGAAACAGCTTCGGGATGCTGGACCGCGGCGAGGTGCATTTCGTCATGAGGACGCTGCACGGCTTCATGTTCATGCTTGGGGTGTTTGGCCATGTGATGTGGGCCTTCAGGGTCATCGGGAACCTCCCGTTCGTGGGCGCTGATAATGTGCGGTTCAAGGCGTGGGTTGCGGAGCAGGTAAAGAAGAGGATGGACGTGAGCTGTTTACTGCCATACTAAGCGATTTGAAGACTTCAGGTGCTGACACTTGCATGCCTACTCAGAACCCGCCATATATCCCCGATGTCTTCAGCTGGATCATCGACGAGTACGATTCCAAGTCTGGTCGAACGCAGCAGGAGAGGCTGAATCTCGATGCCGACTGCCTCACTATTACGATCGCAGGGAGGCGAGTTGCCCCGGAACTTCTACGTGCCAATATGTGAAGAAACTTGTGTGGGGTGCCCGCAACTAATACATCTTCCCAAGTGACACCACAGCGGCGGCGCTGTCGACTCTCTTCATGGAGCTCGCCACCCATCCAGAGGCCACCAAGGCACTTCAGGACGAGCTCGATGCCTTCTTACAGGAGAGCCCGGAGCCCGACGCAAACGCCCTTTCGAGGCTCAAATTCCTGCAGGCCTGCATCGACGAGGCCTTGCGGGTAATGCCAATCGTGCCGTCGGGCCCTCAGCGAATCACGCCGCCCGATGGCTTGGAGATAGGCCAGAACCTCTTCATTCCGGGTGACACAATCGTCCAGGTTCCTACCTACACCTTACACAGAGGTAAGCACCCCGTTGGGTGAGGGCGCTGCTGACGAGGGGCCTGAAAGCTGACTGTGCTCAACAGATGAGCGGAATTTTGAGCAACCTGACGAGTTCATCCCCGAGCGATGGACTTCGAAGCCCGAACTGGTCAAGAATGCCTCTGTGTACTCGCCCTTCTCCGTTGGTAAGTACCTAGCCCATGTCAAGCACCATGTCACTCCTTATGAACACAGATGTGCCCGTTTTCAGCTGACATCCCTTCTTCGCCAGGTCCATATAATTGTGTTGGTAAGCAACTGGCTTACATGGAGATCCGCAGTGTGACCAGCCGTATTCTTTGTCGGTACAACGTGGCCTTGGCTCCGGGGCAGACAAGAGGGGCATTCGTGGGTGGTTTGGTCGATGGTTTCACCGTTGCTTGCCCGAAGCTTGAGCTGATATTCACGCCGAGGGAGTGAGGGAGGTGCATCAGCGGCGCAGCTGGTCCCCCAACCTTCCGGGCCGTAGGAGTCCAATAGTAGGGCAGCCGGATTAGTATCATTGATGGCGACCGTGCCTGTGTGAGAAAGTGCTCTCAGTTGGTTTCCAAAAGCTGCAAGGACAGCTAGTTTAAGAACATTGAAAAGTTGCAAGCTATTGCTGTGCATTTTGACCTCCGGTCCTCGTGTCTGTGCCCTTCGAGCTCCATCTACCACGTGATACTTTTGCATACTCAATTTCAACGGTGCGTGCTCTTGTGATATTTTTACCATGACTAACGTAATGTGTCCCGGCTGACCTTCGTTTGTTTAGAAACATTTTCGGCCCTGTACAAAGCGCTCCTCTCCACACCTGAGTGAGTTGAATACGTTCAAACTGATGTTCTATGCTGCGACTATCATAAGATTTTCTATGAAAGAGTGGAGAAATTGAGGTAGAACATGTACCTGGTTTCATTCATAACCTGATTACATCCTCTCTATCAAAGAGCTATAGGCATTTCCTTCATTCAGTCATAAGTGCTCAAAGGCTCAGTGTTAGACAATGCTTACAATGCTAATAATATAAGGTTCAAAATTAAAATAACAAATGTGAATACCCACAGAGCGCAAAATAAAGGAGATATCTTAAATATGTAAATAGCTTTATTACTTAATAATTTTTTCAAATTTCATCCTAGGAGCTAATTAAACAAGTATATGAATTAGCTATAGCAATGTAATCTCTTGATATAATTATTCTGGGTGTACTAGTTGTAGGTTTTCAGAAGTGTCATATAGGTCACAGTGTTATGGGACTCAAGGAGCGGGTATGATAGTAGGTAGGTATTTACCCTCCGCTACTGAGTGTTGGTGTAAGATGGCCGCGGTTGGTACACTTTGAATGTACCTCTGTAACCTCCGTTTCTTGCTCTGGGAGTTTCTGTCATCAAGAAATAAAGACAGCCTCATGGCGAGGCCAGTCGAGACCAGATCCCAGCGGCGCAGATATCATCAACACCAGTAGCCCGAAGCTAACTAACACTCCGGTGATCAATATTACAGCGAGCAGCAAGCTGTGTGGAACATACTTATTGTACTGTTCTGTAGGTGACATTGATGCCGACGCGCAATGTACAGGATAAAGTAGACTTCAGAAAGGCAAGGTCGTTTATACTGGTCATCCCAACAACCACAATGTAATTTCAGATTTCATAGACGAGGAGATGGCTAATCGAAAATATGGTTGTGTGTCAGGTCTCTCAAAGGCTTTCTCTTGATTGACATGGAACATTTCCTCGGTCTCCTCTGGATCCGGCAATGGGCGTCCAACCTCCTGATGCCAGCTTCGTAAGAATGCAATGGGGGTGTGAAAGTGAGGTCAACGGTAGTTTCTGCTCCTAGTCCGATTGGACGTGGTGCCGACACTCTTGGCCTTTACCGAGACCAACAGCACCAATAGCAGTCAGCTCACATCAGCAGCTGACATGTTTGTCGGTCGATCTCGGATAAGAGGATCACCACAGCAGGGTAGCTCTCTTGATCTATACGTAAGGCAAGTCTATACGGTGTCGTGTCAGCTGATAGCACAGGATTAATTCAGGCTGGCCTGGGTGGAGAGTTTTCTGCTTAGGGTTGCACATTCAATCTTGGAACCTTTCGCAACCTCTATTCCCAACTTGAATCTATTAAGCAAGCGTTAACTCTCCACCAAGATGGCAACTACCCTTGTACAAAACGCAGCAAATAGTGCTGGCTCTATTCTCCCCATGGCACCGCAGGACATTGTCGCTGAGTGGCTCACTCATGTGCTTGGGCACCAAGTGAGAGCCGTGGAAGTAACGAGAGTCGTTCATGGGACTGCAAGCAAAATCTTTGCTACAGTTGCCTACGACCATGAGACCACCTCTGATGCCGGCAGACTGGAGTCGATCTGCATCAAGGGTGGCTTCGACCCAAGCATCAAAGCCTTGTACCCCTGGATCGTCAATGTTTACTTCCGCGAGGCCGAGTTCTTCAATCAAATCGCACCAGCACTGGCCCATATCAGGTTACCCAAGTTTCACTGGGCCGGTCACAACGGAGTTGACCAGGGCATTGTCATCATGGAGGACCTCAATTCCCAGGGGTGCCAGTTCGGCGACCCATCTGAGCCGTGGCCCGTCTCCCGGGTTCTGGCTGGTGTCGAGCAGCTTGCCGGCCTGCACGCCGGGACGTGGAACGCGCGAGCAGAAGACTACCCTTGGCTGACGGCCCATTACGACCAAGCCATTTTATCACTCATGGAGACCTACGAGGAAGTTGTCCTGTCTGATGACCGACCGTCCGGGATCCATGATTATCTCAAGGACCAGAAGCGCATGACCGCTGTTTTGAAGACGCATTACGCATGTCGCAACGCCAAATTCCAGTGCATAGTACATGGTGACCCCCACACGGGCAACACGTACCTGGTTCAGGATCAGCCATGCTTCCTCGACTGGCAGGTAATCCATATCGGCTCGGCCTTCCATGACGTGGCCTACTTTGTTGGCGGGGCTCTGTCCATCGACGACCGGAGATCTCATGAGATGGAAATCCTGGACCATTATCTGGAGCATCTGGCCGCCGACGGTGGCCCAGCTTTCTCGAGCT
Source organism: Diaporthe aspalathi (assembly GCA_001447215.1). Classification (NCBI taxonomy): domain Eukaryota; kingdom Fungi; phylum Ascomycota; class Sordariomycetes; order Diaporthales; family Diaporthaceae; genus Diaporthe; species Diaporthe aspalathi. The sequence continues at coordinate 56,414 of LJJS01000733.1, forward strand.
CACAAAAGGATGTCCTTGACGAGTACCGGAAGTCCTTCCTTGCAGGCGTCGGATGGATCATGTGCCCCTATATTATGCAGCCCAAAGAACAGGTTCAGGCCATGGCTGTGCGGTATGCGACGGCTATGGATGACCACAAGACGGTAGAGCTCGTGGAATCTCTCCTTGATATCGAGTGACTCTGGACACTTGGCATCGCTCGCCAAAGCATATCCACCTTTTCAATGTCAAATTTGGAGGTGACTTCAACACCTTTGAAAGAGTAGAACAACACCGGAGAAGAGTATCGCTGTCGAATTGTATGTTCTCTGTTGTGGTGTCTAGGAATATCTAGGCTGAACTTGGAATAAATGCTCCATCGTTTGGTAACATATTGATTTGGCTTACTCCTAGGCAGGGCGCTGAATGGAATTTAACTGCCCCAAGTGCTTGCTTAAAATTATTTTCCAGAGCACAGCACCAGATGATTGAATACTGGATATTCAGTCAGGCCGTCCCCTATGTAAGAGCCCCAATCACTCCGACGGTGCCGAGACTCCTACTATACTATATCCTGCAATTGAATGGGAGTGGCTCAGAAATTTGTCTGAATTTAGCCCACACAGGTTTCGGTGAGGGAACTCCCACAGCAGCACTGAATGACCGCGCTTTTCCAGGTCCCAGGTGCACGCACATCTGAACCCACAGTTTGTTGGCATCCATGTCCAAGCTGTGTGATGGTAGTCAGGATATGAGTGTTTATGATAACTGATATTTCCTTGATTGAAGAAGTTGCTTGGTACTCACCGGAATAGGACTCTTTGCCATGGACGTTGGAATTGAAAGCCACTTAGCTACCTAGGTAATTATCTGCTTGATCCACAAATACATTAAGCTTGGAGCTCTCCAACCAGCCACGCGGTCTCTACATATGTAGTAGTTAAGAAGGATCTTTGCGTGTCTTCCTGTACCACAAATCACCCAGGTGCTTGATGGGCATATTGATACATGTGGGTATGTCGCCAAAGCACAAATTCAGCTGAATTGGAACGAGACCTACAGAAACCAAGCAGTTCCGTTGTAAAGAAGGGACGAAAGTGAACTCGATTGAACGAAGCCAAGTTTCTTCCAGTCATCACCAGATTGGTAAACAACTTGACAGACAGTGGTTCTGTTTGCAATTCAGTTATATTAGCGTCTCTGAACAAACAAACAGCCCAGCTGATGTCTGGACAGCTGCTTTGATAGACAGGTGCTCGGACGGTTTCGTTTACTTACCAATCACAAATGACGCCATTGGGACAGTCCTGAATAGGCTCAGAGGCACCCAGACCCAAGTGAAATCAAGGTCAGTGGCTGTTGATCAATTGGATCTGTTCCAGTCCGTTATAAAACCCCATCACTTCCATCAGATTTTTCTCAAACCTGTTGCCTTTCTCCCACAACAACTCACTCTCACAAAAGCTGCCTCACTTTGGTTGCTCTTCTGTTGGATCCCTTTCTCCCACTGCAGCCCACGCCCTCGCGACAATCCCTCACCTTGATCAGCTTTGCTGCCAATCCAGCCTCCATCATTCCCTCGCGCCCTTCAAAACAACACAAGCACGAGTTGATACCCATACCAGTATTGCTGAGGCAGCTGCCACCAACTTCCACGATGAGCCAACCGCCCTGGAAGAACACATGGACCGACCGCGACTACGACTGGCGAGAAGAGCCCGTCAACAGGTATGTTGTTTTTGCTCTAAGCAGTGCACATCTTGCAATCCGACTCTCTATCACCAATCCCACCTCGATCACACCGCTTACAAGTTCCATCAGGCAAAATGCTTGGTCGAGACCGGGTCTCGTCGGCCCAGGTCGAGGACAAGGTAGTCCATCACGAGCCAACGACGGCCAAAACAGGTGAGTTTGTTCTGATACTTAGGGGCAAAGATACCACGTGAATCCGGACGCCTACTGACTTAATATCCAGTGATGGTCAATCCCGCGACGCAACTCAGAATCGCACCAACCAGAACCCAGGCGCGAATCCTAGCACGTCAGTTTCTTCTCAATACTTGCCTCAATTACTTGTCCATTATGTCTGTAGAAAGCGAGTGCTCACAAATCCTCCTCTAGTGCTCCTGGGGCTCACCGAGAGGTTCAACAACCTCAATCATCTTCTGGCCTTCGTCCTGGCATCAGCCCTGCCACCCCACCAGCGTCTCGTCGTGTCGACCAGCCCCACACACCGAGCTCAAGATATGTCAACCGAGCTTCTGGTGTTCCACCTTCCGCAATTTGGCCTGCGCCTCCAAGTAGCCAGGCGCCCAGGCTTCCCACAACTCCCGTGGCACCCTCTGGTCCGGTAAACCTTCCGTTGAGCGGCTCGCCGACCGCTTCACGTCCAACCGCCCAGGGTCACATGCAGCGGGCCAGCCGGGCGCGACGTGATGGTCAGTTGGTGCCGGGCTCCTACAACGATCCATGGGACGACTCCCTGCCGGTAGGAACTCCGCCGGCGAACGCTCCGGGTTTCCACAGTAACCCAGCCCGGACGGCCCGGGCACCAGGAAACACCAGGACGCCCCAGGGTGGAGATCAACCCTCGTCACGGGTCAAAGCCAAGCCTCAGGACGCAGCCGCGCCTATCAGCCGCATTCCCGAGGCTCCAACCTACCAGAATTCGCGTCCGAACCCTCCCAGCGCCTCGGCCGCTCGCACAAACTCCCAGCAAGGCTCCGTGGATCCTGTTCGCCCGAGCTTCACAGGCACAATTGGTGAATACGTGCCACCTCGGTCTAGGCCAAGCGAACATCCACCCTCGACGGCGGGAGGACGTGGTGGACGTGGTGGACGACCGGCCTTCCCTCCTGGCCCTCCACACGTTCCTCACGCACCAGGAGGACCTTCACCACCTGAGCCCGGGATTGAACAAGCTGGGGCAATGGCAGGGCGTGGAACACTGGCTCCACCTCCTCACTTCCGTGCCCCGCCACTCAGTGGCCATCAGGACCACTACTTCAGCATGCCTCCCGCGCCCGGCGGTAACGCCCTCGCCGGTCTCCGAGCCCCGACCTCCAAAATCCCGCCCACGCTTTCTGAGTAGGACTCAGAGCTGGAGCGACGGGGTGTCGGTGCTTCGGCATACCACGACCGGGCTGCCAGGACGGCCCGCGGCGGCTCTGCGGCGCGGCGAGGCCGTCCCCCACCCACGCGCGGCGGCCACGGGGGAGCCCCTGTGCCAATCCCTGATCATCCTTTCGGATACTTGCCATCCTCACGCGCCCCTGATTCCTCAAATAGGCCTGCTACGGCGGGTCCAACGCCGACGGGTTCAAGCAGGGGGAGATCCGGCGCCCCGGCGCCCCCCGGATCCGGGGCCCGAGCCCCACTTCAGGGAGCTCCCTCGAGGAGAGTGGCGGTAAGGCCGTGGGTGGAGAAAGGCATGAGCAGAAGGGAGTACTATGCCAAGGAAAGCGACTGGGGAAGGGAAGGTCTCACGTACAAGGAGTACCTGAAGAGGAACAAGGAGAGCCCCTACCTTTACAGGAAGCGCAAGGTCGAGGAGAATATGCTGAGCAAGATGCGGGAGATGGAGGAGGAGCAGAGGCGCGCAGCTGAGAAGACTGCTGCTGCCGCTGCCGGCTCGGAGGCGCCGGCCAAGGGCCAGGGCGCAGAGGAGGAGGAGGAGGAGGACGACGACGACGAAGATGAAGGTCGCTACTATCGTCGTGGTGGCGCCCCTTCTCCGGACACCGACCCCGATTTTAGCCCTGGCGAGTAGTGTGCTTGTGGGAAATGGTTGGGAAATGAATGTGTTGAGGCACACAAGTATCAATCAGCCTACAACAAGTGGCCTGCCTTTTCGCGAACGGAGTCTATCCGGAAGAAGACTTCGCGTTGTTGGCCCCAATTCGTGACGCCTGCGTTCTCTTTAGTGAAGCTCTGCACTGAGAAGGCCCCATGGATTCGAGGCATGGTTGGCTGCATCGACCTTGCCCAGGTGATTTGGGACTGAGTCTCTTTCCTCAGACATTGGCGAGGCTGTAGCCGCATAATCAATATAGGCGGGACGAAATCACTAGTGCAACCCATATTGAAGAGCGAGATGAGGTGATGTTGCGGGTTGGTTCAACGCCGAGTCTGTGTGATGTCGGTGTTGTGTGAGTACTTGGGTTGGCAAGTACCTTTGGAGCTCTGCAGCCATGCCTTTCAGTTCAACGTTGACACAACAATTAATGGTATAACAGTACCGGACAGGTTCTAGGTGACCGGCAGCACAGCGAGTGGGCCGACACATACGACCCTGCGCGACTTTGACTGTCAGGCCTCTTGTGATCAATAATTCCTGATGAGAAGATTGAACCATAACACATGATAGTATGGGTATTGAGCTCGACTAACATTTAATACAGACCTGAGTCTTCAGCCTGACCGGAACACTCTCTCACCGCGAACTGTGAGACGGACAGCCACTCGCGGCGATATCATTCATCCTCGTCCTCGGTCTCCTCTTCAACCTCGGAGGTCTCGTCTTCGAGCTCCTCCTCATCAGATCCCTCGCTGCCCTCAGTCCCATCACTCTCAGCTTCGTCTTCGTCTTCGTCATCATCACTGCCCTCGATCTTCTTCTGCTCTTCCTCTTTCCTCTTCCTGTCATCCTCCTTGCGCGCCTCCTCGAGCATTTTCCGCTTCTCTTCTCTCTGCTTCCTCTGGCCCACCGCAAACGCGCCAACTGGTGTCTTCTCCCAGTCAAACCCACTGAGGAACTTGTCCACTTGCGTCCTGTTCTTTGGTGCGAAGTCAATCCTGGACCGCTTCTCCTCAATGAACTTGGCATTCGCCTCCAGCTTCTGCACCAAGAGGGAGATCTGTGAGACCAGTTTCGAGTTCTTGTTGCCACTGCTGCCCTTCTTGTTGCCCCTGGCCTCCTTGCTCCATCGCTTGAGCATGACCACCACGGGCAGAGCAAACTCTGGGAAGGCAATGTTCGTGGACCAGATAGCAAAATACTCGCAGAACAGTTCGACGACCTGCTCACCGACACCATCCTGGTATACGCGAGTGCGCAGGTACGATTTGGGCGCTTTGTACTGGACACTGAAATCCAGCGCCTTGAGGGTTGTGGCTTTTGGCGGCTTCTTCATCTCGGCAGAGTTCAAGACCTCGATCAGGGCTGAAGCCAGAGGGATGTATGTGCCTGTGGCACGGGAGAGCCGCAGGAGTGAGCGGATGAGCTGGAATCGCAGGGGGAAGTAGGTGGCCGTAGGAATCAGGCGCATGGCGCCGAGGGTGACCTGGACGAGCGGGTAGATGAGCAATTTCAGCTGGCTCTCCTTGCCGTGCTCGGCCTCCTTCAGCATGCTGCAGTGCTCGGCTAGCACGCACGACCAGAAGTCCAGCGAGTGCACATATTGCCAGTTGTAAACAGCCTTGTACGACTCGTTCTGGTTGTGAGTGATGCTGTTCCGCAGGTGAATGGCAAGTTGACGGATGAATGTGAACGCAGTTGTGTACCCGATACTCTGGTCGATGCCCCAGAGCTCGGCCGCGGAGTTCTTCATCAGGTTGATGCCTTGTATGGTGTTCGGGTTCGTCGCCCGGCTGCCCTGGATCAACCCCTGGTATGCAACCTTGAGCACCGCCTCACGGATACCCTTGTCGCCAATGACAACAAGCCTTCTTAACACCAGAAATGCCGTAATTCTTGTGGCATCACTGCTTGATGACTGCGACCAGAAGTGCACCACAGTCTTGATGAGGTTTTTCAGGACTTTACGCAAAGACAGGAGGTAGGGAAGTAACGGCGTCAAGGCAGAGAGAGTGAGTTTGAGTGTGGCTTCGTCCGAGAGCGTGCCGAGCAGGTGAAGAATAGACGCCGTAAAGCTCTTGACGAGTATCGAGAGGGTTCTGAACTTCTTGGAGTCGGTTGGCACGTAGACCTTGCCACTTGCCGTCTCCTTGACTGGGACGTGATGCTGCAGCACGTCGGGTATCTGCTTCAGAGCAACCATGAGGATGTCGTGGAAGACCTCTGGGCTTGTGATGGAGTACCTCTGCTTGTTCTCGTCGTCCTCTTCCTCGTTGAGATGCGCAGCACTTCGAAAAGCCAAGACCACTTGCCTCGCCGCCCTAAGGGAGTGCTTCTCTTCTATTGACGCTTTCCATTTTGCAATCATGGCCTTTGTGAGCTCGTTGTGCTGCGAGAACTCGTCATCCGACTCGTCGTCGGCAGCTTTTTTAGCCTTCTTCTGCTTCTTCTTTGGTCGGTCGTCGTCTTCTCCAGAGCTCAGGTCGTCGATCTCGGCCATGTCCACGTTTTCGTCGAATTCCAGTGCCTCGGGGTCGTTTTCTTGCAGGTACTTGTAGAACTCCGGATCGTCCTTGGCCAATGCGTCCATGTCCTCTTTGCCAATGCCAACGTTCTCTTCTCCTGATTCAGCGTCGCTGTCATCAGCAGATGCCGGTGCTCCTGCATCGCTGCCGTCGGAGGAGGAATCGTCTGCTTCCTGGCCATCCCGCTTCCTCTTCCCCAGCTTGCCAGCCTTCTTGGCGTCCTTGCCCTTGTCGAGGATTTCGAAGCCGCCGCTGAAGAAGTCGTCGACGCTCATGCTGCTGACAGTGGCGCCTGGCTTCTTCTTGTCGCTGGACTGCTTGGCAGCATCCTTGGGGCCCTTGAAGAATTCATCGTCCTTTGAGTGCTTTGTCTGCTTCTTGTTCTTCGCCTGGATTCGCTTCTTGACTTTTGATTCCTCCTTGCGCTTGTCGAGAACACCTTTGAGGTGCTTCTTCTCGAACTTCTTGGTCGCCTTTGCGTTCTTTTTGGTGGGTGCCATTTTCGCGGGCGAGTGTGCTCAATGGCAAGGAGAAGCGCAAGTTCGCGGGCTGCTGTAGGAAGCCTGGCTGTTGAAGAGTTCCAAGAGCCGGAGAATGCCACCCCAGATCTTGAAAATTTCCAGTAAATTTCCAGGCTTATCGTTATCAGTCCAACATGACCCTTGTTGGAGCTACACTGCTAGGGAGGTACCAAAGGTGCCTAGGTATCCACCATCCCCCAGGGTCCAACCCTTACGCCAAGTTCAGTGAGGCCGATCCTTGGCAGAACCCTGGAAGCCTAAGGAGGACTACGGCATGTGGATGAGCATCCGCATATTTACAGTGGCCCATTCTCATCGTCAACATGATCTTCAGGTCTCACCTCCATTTGTCGACGATAAGATGATTCCAAGGCAAGCGTATGCACCTACGCCTCACAGCTACGTCCCAAACACAGCGCTTTCGGCAACAATAAATCTGGATGAGGCACGTCATCGCAAAGCTCCACAGTGTGTAAGCATCGCTAACACCACATCCGCAGGAGGTGAAGCTCGCAGACACTCGCGCCGAGCGAGACCTACAAGACTCGCTGGCGGAGATATTTAGTATTATCATCACTCTTGATGAGCTGGAGAAGGCATTTCTTAAGGATGCCATACCGGAGTCAGAATATACCGAGATCTGCGAGAGGTCGCTGAAGCAGTACAAGTCGATCCTGGCCGATGATGCTGTCGCGAGGGCCTTCGTAGGTTTGGAGGAATTCAAGGCCGAATGGGACGTAAGTTGACGTGTAACCATGCCTCGAGGGGATCTGGGGGTCTCAAGAAGTGGAAACCCCCCCAAGAAATACATCTGACAGCCGATAACAGCTCGAAGTCCCGCGCGCAACGGAGCGCATCCGCGTCGGCATGCCATCCACGGCCGTGACAGCGTCCTCGGGGTCCGCGCCCGCGCCCGCCGCCGCCGGCAACACGAGTGGCGCGCTCATCCTCGAGGCCACGCAGGACTTCATCACCTTCCTCGACGCGCTGCGGCTGGGCCTGCTGGCGAAGGACCAGTTGCACCCGCTGTTGACGGACGTCATCCAGTCCGTGAACAAGGTGACTGACCGGGACTTCGAGAACCGGGGCAAGATCGTGCAGTGGCTCATCACGCTGAACCAGATGAAGGCGACCGAGGAGCTGAGCGAGGCGCAGGCCAGGGAGCTGGAGTTGGACATCAACTCGGCTTACCAGGGGTTCAAGTCTACTTTGACGTGAACCATGGGTCCTCTGACCAGGGGTCCTGAATACAGCACGGGCAGCTACGCAATCTAGAACAGCTATGAGCAAGTTCCGTCCGTGTTCCAGAGGGAGGACGGCCTGTGATGGTTCGTTTATGACTTTTTCATTCTGCAGCAGCCATGGGCTACGCTATACGAGGAATGTCCAGAAACTGGGGTAGACAAATTCCTCTTCGAATATGCGCCGCACTTGCTCCAGCACGAAGCGCTCCACCTTGCCCACGTTCTTGAGGCTCTGCTTTCCTCCTTCCCTCTGCCCAATCTCACTCTCCACCCTGATCTCCTGGAGAAGACCGCCCATCTTTCCCGGCCGTATGTTAGATGGGCCAGGCCCCTCGGGTGCATCCTCGGCCTGACCGGCCCCATCGCTCCCAACAGCCGCGAGCGCGTCTTCCGGACTGAGGAAGCAGAAGTGCACCCTCTTGCGGATGTGAGCGACGACTCCGACGCCGTCGAACGACAAGCCCGTGATGCTCAGCCGCAGCGGGATGCCGACGAAACTCGGCATGGGGTAGTCGAGCAGTATGTCGGCGGTGAGTAGTAGCTTCACGTCGCCCGAGTACTTGATCCGGAACACGGCCTGGATGTCCTCAGTCCTCGGCTCACGGAACCGGCGCTGGTCCTTCTGGTCTGGGTCGTCCTGTTGCTCCTCGTCCTCTGTGATTGCCGAGCCTGCGAGCATGGATGCAGATGCGTTCGTGTTGTCGCGCGTGGGCGGCCTCGACGTCCCTGCAGAAGAGGTCGGTGCGAATGTGGACACGCTCGACTTCTCTCGCAGGGCTGTGCTGCTCGAATGTAGAGGTGTCAGGCCGCTGATGGTGTTCTGAGAGTCTGCCCCAGAGCCCGAGCTCTGGCTGGCGTTCCTGCTGTGACTCGATGCCCGGCCGTCCAGTGACCGTTGCCTGCCTAATACGTCCGGGAACGGGGCTGTATTGATCGTGGACAGGGGGCTCGTGCCCCCTGCTTCCGGCGTCCAACGATGATTGTGATGGTGGTTGCTGTTGCCGAGGTGTGCCCCCGCCACCGCAGCCAGCGGCGTCTGGGTCCCGGACGGCCCACCCATGAGGTGCGAGTGGAAGTAGCTGAGATTCGACGTCCCGCCCAGTATTCCAGGCGTCGAGGTGCCCAGGAAAGGGCTCCCCAAGTCCTGCATCGGCGCCAGGGGTCCGCCTCTGAATGGCGAGCCTGCGAAGCCCGCCGTGCTGATGTGTGGCGGTATTGGCGTCAGCCTGGCGCCCTGGCCGTTCCTCCGCCTCATCTCAGACGCTGCTATGAGCTGGTCCGGGACGCCCGTGTCCTCGCCTCCGAGGCCATGGTCGAAATGCCGGCCGTCATCCTCATCGTCGGAGGCGGAGTCATCATCGTCCGCCGCCGCGTTTTCCTCGTAGAAGTCGGGAAGTGGGTCCGTGATGTCCTTGAGCTCGAGCTCGGGCGGCGTGGCGCCAAACTCAAAGTCGTGGACCGTCACAGACTTGATGAAGCGAGGTAGCGGGACTGACTGGAACTTGGTGTGGATGAAGTCACGAATGCTGTGGGCGAGAGCTTCTCCATCGGGACCGGTTGTTAAGGTCTCCCAGTTGAGATCGATCGACATGGAAAATATTGGCCTTGGGAGGAGGTCAAGATCTAACGTGGGCGTTCAGACACTGACGGGTGTGACTGTGGTCTGCAGGGCAGATGGCTCGGATGACTTGGATGGTACTGGTGCAAACTAGCTACCTCATGCAGATGATGCCAGAAGCTCGAGGTTGGGCAGAATAGCGCCTGGGATGCCCGCATAGATCTGGCTGTTCCACTCCTGCTGGGACATCATTCGTGACACATTTTATCATCCGTTCAACAACCAAATTCGGGACAGAAAGATCAAGCAGCAAGGATCACTCATGATGAGGTAGGAAACCTCTCTGAAACGCACGGGCCACTCACTATCTCAAGTCTGGCTAAATTACGGCCCGTGCGTTTCCTGTAAACTTATAAAAAGTGCTGCATTTTAATATAGCCTATAATAATTAACGTGGTTTACCAGGAAGTGGAACATATCAGGAAGTGGAACAATA
>LJJS01000737.1:0-12799 GCA_001447215.1 Diaporthe aspalathi
CCGCCGCCGCCTCCTCGTCGTCGTCGCGCTGGGGCTGGGTGTACCCGCACAACCACGGCACCAACCGCGCGTCGGGCACGCAGTCGTCCGAGGGCCTCAACGAGCTGGGCGAGGCGCCGCCGCCCTACAACGAGGACGACCTCGAGCCGTGCCTCGGCGTCGACATGGCGGAGGTCCACGCCCTCGGGCTCGGCGATGGGCCTGGTGGTGGTGGTATGTCGAGGGCGGCGTCGCGGCAGGACCGCGGGTCGTTGGCGCTTGGTGTAGGGGGTGGTCCGGCCCAGCTGCAGAGAGGCCACCCTCAACCGCCGGCTTATGATTTTGCTGTGAATCTGGGGGGTGCTATGACTACTACTACCTCCGCTACTACTCCATCATCTGTGCAGCAGCCCGCGCCGGTGGCCGTGTCGGAATCAAGAGGTGCTTGAAACGAGAAGAGAGTGAGGAGAATCGTGTCACTGATTATGTGACTTCTTTTAGACATTGCCTGCATAACGAGGAGGCTAAGGCGTTTGACCTGGGAAGGCTTGCTTTTCGGGGCATCCACTGGTGTGGAAGAACACAGATACCCAACATGAATACAAGGCATCAACACTGGGTTCATCCAAGCCCTTCGTATTTGAGACCAGCTGCTCTGCCTGTGAAGCATCTCGTAACTCGAAAGAAAACAGAATCATCTGATGAAGCATAAGGCTAGATGATGGCACGCTTCTGAAGATTTATTCTTATTGTGCCAGGTCAGCAATGTGGCAGGCAGAAATGATTCTGGCAATACACAATTCTAAAGTTGCTCTTGGAAACGTGCTTAAGGAACTACCTACCACTGGGACTATGGGTTGAAGGCGATCACAGCACATTCTGATACTTTGGATGTTGTCGTCTAGCAGAGAAAACCGGTTTCATACCATTTCTCGTTTGGTAATAAAATTGTCTGATGTAGTAGCTCACTGATGACAACCCTCCCGCATGTTCCCGAGTAGCTGGTTACGACCTAACAACATGAATCTTCATAGTAAAAGCACAAATAGAAATAGTAAACACCCCAAATCCTTCCTAGTGGCAAGTCTCCCTCTGTTTGTATGATGTCACTTCTTCCGAGCCTTGATGAGCACCTTCAGACCAGGCGTGTGAGATGCAATACCCCCGGTCACAACCCATTTCCCTTCGTGAAGCACTTCCAGGTCGTATCTACGGATGATCTCAGGCACGAGCTTATGCATCTCCATCAGAGCAATCTCCTTTCCCAAGCACACTCTCGCGCCCATGCCGAAAGCATACATGACAGCGTCCATTTTAGCCACCTGATCCTCAGGACCTAGCCATCGCTCGGGTTTGAACTCGTGCACATCGGCACCGAACGTGTCCGTGTCTCTCTGTACGACATATGCCTGACTTGTCATCTCGGTGTCCTCCGGTATAAAGTTCCCACAGATGACAATGCCGCCCTTCGGCGCAAGGCGCGGGAAAATGTTTGGGATCGGAGGATTCACTCGGAGCATCTCCTTGATACAAGCGCTCATGTACGGCAGATGCGCCCGCGTCTCGTCGTACTGCACGACCGGGCTCAACAGGCCCTCGGCATCCGCACCCGCGATCTCGGCCCGCACCCGCTCCAGAGCGCCGGGGTGCATGAGGAGCAGCCGGAGCGTGGCGCCCAGCCCGCTCCCCGTTGTGTCGACGCCCGCCTGGATCAGGAGCGTCATGTGCGCCTTCTTCTGCACGCCGCTGAGCGGCCGCGCCGAGCCGTAGTCCTCGCCGCCGCCGCCGCCGACCGTGGCCTCGAGCGCCAGCTGCAGCATGTCCGGCGGGTCCGGCCGGGGCTGGTCCGCCGCCATGCGGCGCTCGCGCTCGGCGATCTCGCGGCTGGCCTGCGCGACGAGCCAGCCGTTGCCCGTCTCGTCCGACTCGCGCGGTAGCAGCACGCGCGGCCCCAGCGGCGAGGGCAGCACCACCTCGCGCAGGAAGCGCCAGCGCTGCGAGAGACCGAAGAGGGCGAGCCCCTCACGCCAGGCGCGGATGAGCCCGCGCTCGTCGCGGTCGTTGGCGAGGAAGCCCCAGGGCTCGGTGAACACGATGGTCGTGAGCACGTCGGCGGCGAACTCGGCGACCTTGTCGCTCAGGACGACGGGCTCGCCGGTGCCGGCGCGCCTGAGGGTGTTGGAGTGGAACATGCGGATGAGGTCGTCCACCCGCGCCTCCCAGTTCTTCTTGATGAGGCCGGCGCCCCATGGCGCCCCGCCCACGGCCTTGCGCAGCTCCTTGTGCTCCTGGCTGTCGGTGACTTGGAAGATCGACTTGGGGCCCAGGGCTTCGTGCCCGTACATGGACGATTTGGTGTTGCACTTGGCGTTCCAGTAGATCTCAGGGAGCGCCGAGGTCTTGTAGAAGAACAGGAGGGTGGGCGTGATGCGGATTGGCCTGCCATCCTCTGATGCAGGAAGTTCCATGTCAGTGACGATACTTTCCAGAGTACGCGGGTATGTTCTATCTGAGCTCCCAGAACCAACAGCGCCGGTGGTGCTCCTGACGTACTGCCATATTTGCGCACAAGCGACATGAGCCAGTCGGGCTCCTTCGAGGTGATGGAGGCCAGGCCTAACGGCAGGGACGAGCACGCGGCATACCACGGCCCTGGAAAATGCCGCAGTGGGTGCAGGAACAAGCAGTAGATGACACGCCAGCCAACAAGCGACAAGGTAACAAATCCAAGTGCCAACATGGCCATGGGGAGTGCTACCTGGATAGCAGGAAAGTTCAAGTGGAGTGCCATGCTGATAGTTGCTTGCCCTCAAAACGAGCCTTTGAATTGTCAGGAATCCATCTTCAATGCTGGCATTTTGGATCGTAATATATATCTTGAACTCATTTGCTCGGGCTAGTCACAAGGAAACTTGATCCGGAACTGGGCATCTGCATTCGTCGTTGCTATTGATTGCCATGCCGGATCGGCACCTGTCCTCAAGTGCTGTCGAATGAGGATGCTTGCGCCTGGTTACACACCTGCGGGGTTGAGAATGAGATCCAATACGAGTACTGCCTGGGTTTCACACGTGCAGTTGCCTTGGCATTTATGTTGATCAGGAGGAGATCTAATCCACATCTTTCGTGTTTGAGGCCAGCTGCCATGCCTCTGACCCCTCAAGTGCTCTCAAGTGCTCGTAACGTGAATCGGATTCCGTCCTGCACCCGATTAGAGCTGCAATACTTCGGGAGGGGGGTCGAGAGACATTTTTCCTGCGTCTATGGCTTCGAGAGCTACTTTTTTTTCATTAATTCTAATCAAGCCAATCCTTTCCAAATGGACTTGGTAGCAAGCTACCGGTCAAATCAATCGTCTTCTTGATTGGATAGGCACAACAAGTGGGTAGTCAGCAATAACAATCCAGAGAAAGAATAATATTATAATGTATCTCTGATTTGTGACCACTAGGAACGTATTGATATGATGACACCCGTGGATACCTACCTCCTCTTACTTGGGTGTGTAATACCATTCAAAATCACCATAAGTACCTGTGACCCGTACAGTTGGGAGGTTGGGAAAGACACAATCAGGTGCCTGGGGATTCTATAGTATTGTCCAAAATTACTAGAAATTGCAAAAAGGCATTAATAATGCAATAGAATACTTAATTGGCATTGGGACTATGACCAATCAACCCCTGGCGCTGACAGAAACCGACGCGGTGCTTGTTACAACCCTGCAGGTGATCTTTCAGCAAAAGCTTTTCTGTCTTCTATCTGAAGGCACGATGCTGATTCCAGGGACAAAAAAAGCAATACAGAAATTAGTTTTATGACATATGAGGTGTGGGGAGCTTACCTCATTGTTAGATCCAAAAGTAAAGCTGCCACGGTGCCGCCTCTTTCACAAGTTTGAACATTTGGATGGCACAGCGGCAGGCTGCCTTTCGAAGTATGGGCTTGACAAAGCTCTCGCATTATCTGTCTGCCGAATTAGGTAGTATGGAAAGGTCCAGCCATCACAAAAATGTCACCCATCGCGCAATATATTGCCGTGACCAAACAGAATCCCGCATGAGCCTTATTCCGCTTCGTGGAGGCAGCCTGATGTCGCCGGCACATTGCTGACAGGGATCCCACGGACTTACTACTACGAAAATGATGAGGAGTGCAGACGACTTGCAGATAATCAAGCCTAATACGAATTTCCCTCCTGACAATCCAGTGGAAGCCACTCATCCGAGGTCAGCTGTGCATATAGTGCATGTGTACTCCACCGGAGCTTCCAATGATTGGACATATCCCTGCAGAATTCGGCCATACCTGCATAGATGCGGAAAGTTCACTCTCACCGAAGCCGTACAGACCGGAAGAAATTGGCGCTCCTTGTCTGTTACTTGTCGACATGACGCATATGTGTAGAATTCTGCCATTGAATGGTCGATCAGCTCTCCAGCATCAGCTGATTTCTGCCGTTGCCTACCCTAGGGTAGTCTCACTGCTGCATCGAAGACCCATCGGCTGCTTTCTATGCTTTCTCACAGATAGTTACCCCGGCTTGTACAGACATGCTAAAGACTGCCTGAATCTGAAATTCTACGCATCTACGAAGCTGAAAGGCTCCCGAGTTTGTCCACAGACCCCTTGACCTACCTCCACCACGCCTTTTTTTTCCTGCATCGGCGAGGGAACTGGAATAATACTCACTTCTAAGATGAGCGACGAGAACAGAGAATCTAATAGCACTCCTGATGGCCGCCCGGGATTGCCTCCCCCACCGGAGTGGGGGTTTTTGCGTACCAACGGGCTTCCTGATGTAGAGGAAGCTGAATCCCAGGAACTCATCAACCGTATGAAACTACCTGGAACCACTGCTATGTGACTCAAGCTCTAAATATGACTCTATGAAAGCTTGAAAGCTCTGACGATAGCTCGCCGCGCACCGTCCAGCCCCATGAGGCAGAGGACCAATATGCAGCCTGGGACAAGGCTCCGAACCCAAGAACTTACACCTCATTTGGAGACAATGGAACAACGGCTAGTGTAGGGGCGTATGGGCATCTCATGCAAATCAGCTAGTACCTGGGGTCTGGGAGATCTGGCATGTTTGCGCTGGTCTCAAGGTCGACGGACGAACCCCGATGGGCCCTCTCTCGTGCTCATGACCTACAGGAAATGTCGCACAGCCGCTCAGCCACGGTAGACCACTTCCGCGGTCTTATGTCTGTGGGACTCGAACTGACGATCCCTGGCTTACGATCTCGGAGACAACAACCACAGCTCAAGTGGGTCCACTGGCGATGGCCGCGATTTGAGTACGACCTTCGCAAGTCGAATCTGAAAATATCGGTACAGTGGATGGTTCGAGACCATGTTGTACTACAGCAGTGGTTGGGAGAGAACAATGGTGACGAAGACATCCCTATTCCCGTAGAGTTCGGAAGAGACATGTGTATTCAAGACATGGAGTATGTGGACTACTCCAACAATTTCAACGATCAAGAACGAGAACAAGGCCAGTACGGGTCGGCAGGACCGCATGACTATGGATGGGTGTTGATGAATGTTTTCGATGATCCTATGTGCACGGCAGACGCAACTACGTTCCCCATGCTTCAAACAACTTGCATAACCAAAGATGTGAGAGACCCATCTCGGCCAGACCAAAAGAACACAGAGTCGACGCGGAAAATCAAAGAAACAGCCACTGATGCAGGCCACGAGGCGGTGACCATAAATCCATCAGCACAACACGAGAAACAGACGCCTGTTGCAACGGCTGTCATGGGGGTCTTCGTGGACGGGAAGGCATGCCGATTCAGTCGGAGTAAAGAATCCAGTGTGGCAAAGTGGGTGGAGACTTTGAGGAAAGGTACCACCATGGAGGTTACTGCTGCGTACAAGTTGATCTTGGTGCCCAAGGAAGCTGTTGACTACAGGAACTTTCTGATCCCTGTCTCTACAGCTAATGTGACCCACTTTCTTGCCGAGGAGACTTCAATTTCAGCCTACAGCCTTTCAGAATTGGAACACGGAGGAAAGCATGCTGTGCCACATTCCGACCGGCGCAGAGACAAAAATCATCTTGCAACCGGCAGCCAGACTCTAGGTCCCAAAATCACAAATGTGTATGGAGAGACAAGTGCACAGAGCACCGCCGGACATGGCCCTCTGGAGCAACAACGCATTCTGAGGCCGTCGGAAGTTTCCAAGGCTGCCTCCCCGAGGAGTCACATTGATTTCACAATATGGCGCAACCTCGAGCACATCCTATCGGTTTGTGCCATACCGCTCAAGCCACCAGTGCTGATAGAGAATCAGAATGAGACAGCGGCTGGTATCAGCATTGAGAACGACA
Source organism: Diaporthe aspalathi (assembly GCA_001447215.1). Classification (NCBI taxonomy): domain Eukaryota; kingdom Fungi; phylum Ascomycota; class Sordariomycetes; order Diaporthales; family Diaporthaceae; genus Diaporthe; species Diaporthe aspalathi. The sequence continues at coordinate 6,323 of LJJS01000737.1, forward strand.
GAATTGCGGTGGCATTGACATGTGGTGACTTCTCGGGCCATCGCCTGTACAATCCTGCAAGCTTGTAAGTAATTGCCTTCATCCGTATGCCCTTTTTGATGCCGAGAATATCTTGAGCGACAAACAGACACCATTGTTGCATTTTGGATATATCTTGGTAGAATATATGTGAAGTGAATACATACTGATGTTTGCACATAGTTTCGCCTTTGAGTTCCTGATAGACATTGCTCAGCGGCTTGAACAGATCGAATGCAGTGACTCATACGTCCAGTTACAGAAGTCTAGGGTCAAGTAAATCTGCAAAGGTCATATCATTTGGCTGCTGTACAAAGCAGAGGTCTCTCAACAGACGTCCTGCCTAAGGGGAGACTACTTCGTGACTGGCAGGGCAGTACCCTCGGTCGAAGGGTTTTACGAATGGGACTCAGAAGACTCTTTTGTTCTAAAGGACGCAGTGACTGACAACCCATTCCATATTATCAAAGCCTCCAGATTCATCGAAGCTTATGCAGAAGACAGTGAGGACGGGCAGGCTTTCCTCAAGTCCATCTGTTTTTCTTGGGTCTCGATGCTCAGCAAGGCTGATAAGCGAGGAAAGTTTGCCTGGGCACACAGGGACACAGTAGGATATGAAGCGAAGATTTTTCGTCTCGATGATGATGCATGGGTTTGGAGGGCTTTGAAGTCTCTCAAGGAACTGGACATCTGGGGTGAAATTGAGGGGAAGGACTTCAACACGGCAGAGTTTTCCACCCGACCTGACAATCCAGGTGAGGAGCTTGAAGATGATGACGAGTATGGCAAAGCAGAAGGAAGAGACGATCAAACGATGCCCCATTCTCGCACGGAAGAGGCAAGGCTCACCAAGGCTTACGCTCCAAGCGAGGTTCAGAAGCAGGTATTGCAGCGCTTCACCATCTTTGAAAACGACATAATGCAGAAACGAATGCTCGCCGTCACTCGGTCCACGGAACATTCAAGATTTCTCTTCCACGCGAGAGACACGGCACTATTCTACGCAGCTGAACTGGGCTTCTTCTCAGCGTCCGGTCAAGAACTCTGGGAATCCACGAAAGATTCTCAATCTCGGCACGGTGAAGACAATGCAGACCAGTGGGATAATGCAATTCGATTGGGTTTAGGGATCATAATGGGCACTGAGGGATTGAAGTTTGGGGGCTTGACACCGGGACAGCTTATTGAACGCGGAATCGATGTTCTTTTCCGCAGCACCAGCCCAAGTGGCCTATTCCCAGACAACTGGATGAGACAAACCAAAAAGCCACGCTGTTCTACAGAGATCGTTTCAGGGATTTCTACTTTCACGCCGGGTTCGAGATTCCTTACAATACTCTTGCGTTTTGCAAATCGTGTATGCCACTTCTACGAGTCACGGACCTTCGAACTTCCACCTATAACAATCACCAAGCCGGCAAGCCCTGGTGATGATTCCAACATGATCCCTTCAAAGATGGAGCCAGGACAAACGGCTTCGAGACCAATTGAGCACGTGAAAGAAGCCATGAGTCCCGGTCACACGCAGCAGAACACCAACCTAAAGAAACTAGTTCCATTTGGCAGTGGCACTCGAGTCGACCAGCGCTGCATCGTGGAACTAAGCGACGAGTGGATGTACAGTTATCCAAGCTTCCTCGGAAGTGCGAGCATCGATGAGGCTACCGCATTCAAGATGATCACAGGTCGCCAAAAAGCGCCAGAACCCATCACGCACTTCCAACCCGCCTTGGACATAGCCTCGTCCTTGAAACGCTCTGAAGGTACAAGTCTCCATGCGTTTGCTTCGGGACAGACTGCAATCGTTGATGTCCGTCCTAAGAAACAACGGAGACGAAATATGAGCCCCTATTCCGGACTTTCCAATAACATGCACCTACTCATTTTGCTCAGCTCTTCCGAGCTCAGAACTGCAGAATCAGCCAAGAAGCACTTTATCTGGATTTCGAAGGCGGATGCGCTAACGGTTCTCATTTGTCACATCTACACTCCCACCGTCCAGAAAGAGCCCTTGTCCCCGTTTTTTGAAAGACATTCAAATTACCACAACTACTTCAACGACGACCCAACCAGGGTTTCGAACTCTGGGGAGACGGAGATGCACTTGAGTTTCTATGTATTGACATCATCCGACCCACCAAAACGCAATCCCTGGAGCCTACATCATTCGACTGGTGCTGGCTACACCGATTTTCCTTCGGGAACGAGCCGTGACAAAGGAATTGGATAAAAAACGGCTGCAAATGCAAGAAAGAAGATCTTCCGATCGTCCTTCAGCTTCTACTTGGACGGAGACTTCTTCGACCGCTACTGGACTTGTTACTTCGCCGAGCATGCTCCGACAGCGCCCTCGGACTGGAACCTGCCCTTTGACTTTGAGTCCAAGACGTTCAAGGGCAGCAGTTGGCACCAGAGGAAGGTACTAGAATTGATTCTCTGCGAGCGCATTCTGGACCCGATGCTCGAAGGGAGCCGTGATATTTTGGAGGAAGCGAGAAATGTCCTTGATGCTAAGAAGGGGGCTCTGACCTACCTAGGTATGCTACAGAAAATCACGAGAGGTTCAAGAAGAAGAGTGACCTATGGGAAGCTATCCAACCTATTCTCCGAACAGTCCACGATGAGCTCTCAGCCGCTTTCAGTACCCTTTCGAAGTGGGCTTCCCGAGAAAAGGATCGAGAAGCAGAAGCGCCAAGTTGGACGAGGAACGACGAGAGGAAATACAGAGCCGTCCTGAACAAGCTAGAAGGTTCCACGAGCCGTAAGATTGCTGACGTGGAACGTATCTTGGGCAACATCGACGCGCTGGAGAGGTTCCTCGATTCGTACTTCGACAAGACACGGACAAGATTATCCAATGAGAACATGTTGACCTTTACATACGTAACGGTCATATTCCTCCCCCTTGGATTTGCTGCAAGCATATTCAGCATGGCCGAGGCGCCAGGCCGCCTTCTCCTGACACAAATGATCTTTTGCGCGGTTGTCACTCTCCTTGTCACTGTGATTACCCTGCTCAATGCCAAGATCCTGCTGGGGACCCTCAACCGGCAACTCAATTCATCCAAACTCATGATAAGGGACCTGGGAGAGTGCCTCGAGAGTCATTCGTGGGAAAGGTTGCGACAGAGTCAGATATTCGAAACCTACCACAAACGCCATGCGTCTGCATATATTCGCAATGAATCAAACGCAGAGAGAGCGGACAAGGATGCAGTGAAGCCCGAAAAGAGAGCAGCACACTGGTTCTTCTGGCCAGCAGTGTTGCTGGCCGAAGTACCAGCTCGCCTTGTCCTGAACGCATGCCGCGCCCCATACGAAAACCGGCCGATCTGGAAAATCGTCTCCAAAATGGTACTTGGATTCATTTCTCTGCCACTCTTCATCCTGTCTTGGACTGTGCAAGCTTTTTGCTTCAATGTATATCACCTGATGCGTCTGGCTGCCTGTGAGCAACTTCGTAAACCCTTGTAAGCCTCCGCGACGAACCGCTAATGCCTACCAATAACAGCCAGCATATACGCCATGATTCTCGCTCTCCCTTCTGGAACCGGTGGAAATAGATGCGGAAAGCACAGGACAGCCATGAAACACAAAGAGATATCTGGCGAGCAAGGCCAAAATGGAAAGCAAGACGCAGAGAGCAAGCAAGGTGGGGGAAAGACCGCCGAGAAGGACAAGAAGACCTTGCTGGACATGGCATATCCCCTCAACTCGTCAAGGCCATTCAGAAGGTTGCGAATGTTGCTCAAGGAGAAGGAGACAAGACTGGATCAAGTAGCCACAGAACTGTTGATATTGGGAGAGAAGCTATTAACTAGTTGAGCTGGGGACAAAGTTCACGGTCTTGGCCAATAGACATATGCACGGAAAGCCACTATTTTAAGGATCTGTCTAGAGACAATCCCATTCTTAGGGGAATGAGCAACCCGAAGCATCCATAGGCTTTTGTTTGAAATCATGAATCACCGACTGCGTGTGAGGCCATATTTTGAACACCACAACCGCTTTCAAGGTTCGCACTCCGGCCACTTCGAAGACTGCCCAAGAGCGGCCCCACTTTGGCCTATCCATGTCTCAGTGGCCTCTACCTTTCGGGGACGGCCCTGACTGGTCCAGCTGGTCGAATTCTTCGATATCGCGCCGGTGACCTGGTCCCTTTGGGGACGGGCCGGACCTGGGGTCAGGCTCAGGCGCGGCAAAGCGCCGGTGACCTGCTGCGCCTGCCAGAGGGCCGGAGTCGGCAATCTGATTTCTATCGCCTGGTGGGTTTCGGGCCACGTTAGTGTATGTACTTCGTTTGTATGATAGGACACCGCAGCTTCGATGGGGTGATACCTTTCGCGAGTGATGCCTCGACGGCACCTATGGCCAGGAAAGGAAGGAGAATAAACTGATGGAAGCGCATTATGGGTTGGTATATAATACTGTGGACCTCGCCGAAGACTTTCAGATGTAGACTGCTGCATAATTCAAAACAGAGGTTGTGACAGAAGGGAGGGTAGTAGGATTTATATCCAGATATGCTCAGGCAATTAGGACTTGAATATCCAGGAAGGGGGTCACACCTGCTAATGAGATGTGAGCCCCAGGGAAACGAAACTATAGTGTTTCAGCTGACCGAGAGTGCCGCGAAGATCCGTGCTACATCACAAGACTTATACTCTGGACACGATGCCACATAAAATCCTGGAACAGGAGCATTGTTGCATTGTTGCAAGGCGAGCCGAGATTTCCAAGAGTAGATTGGAGTTACAATAAGCCTCCTCTGTCCCGTCATCGCCCGAGGATTTTACAATTACAGGTATCGCAGACGAGATACAGGTTGTTCGCTTCGGAGAACGCTGAGGTAATTACGGGGTTCGTCAACAAGAAATCCTAGAGCCGCTTGAAATCAGAGCCCAGACCAACCGCTGAGGGCATCTTACCGAGAAAGTCTCTTGAGGCTTCCAGCTTGGCTCCTAAGCTTTTCAGACGTAGCATTCAGCGTGACGCTCATGATCTTCTACCCAAGTAATTCTGAAATCTCTCCTCAGACCACTTTTTCATGCCTAGCAGTACAAAGCGAGGTCCTGTACGCTCATTTTTTGTTTTCATTTCGTGAATCAACTATACGCATTATAGATAAAACTGGAGATGAATTATGGAAGACATATTACTTGTAGACATCTACCTCAGATCTAATGTTGGTGACGTTTAAGGTTTTCATGTCCCCAAACGAAGGGTGTCTCGTGAGCACAAGATGAGCTGGAGTCAGGCTCTAGCAATTATCCGAAAGCTCAGCCGAAAGTTAAAGAGAACCATCGGAGTCTGAAGGAGGAAATATTCTGACAACAGCGAGCCGATTGTGGTAATGGGAAGAATAGACTTAGTTTCAGGGGCAAAGTTCAAAATGCTTGGCATCCGTCTTGTGTTTCAAGAGATCAACCAGTTTGCCAACCCTGGTCATCCATCGTACCTAGGTATGCATACGAAAATCTTATGACTCCGATAGTGGCCACTGCCAATCGCGATGGTGAGGTGCAAGTTAGTACCTCTAAAGTCGTATTTTTGTCCGCAAAAGCACCGTCAGTGCTATCTTGCCACAATTTCATGTAACGTGGCTGACCAACATTCCGCCCCCCCCCCTGATTCCGCCCGCCTTTTCCACACAAACTCGCACTTTTCAAAAGCCTATATTAAATCCGAATAAAATTCTATAACCCTAATCCTAGACTTAAAATATAGCATTTTGAATAAAGGTTATATATTTATAAATAAAAAAAATCTTTTTCTATTTTATTATTTTTAAAAGCTTTTATAAATTTAAGTAATGCAAAATGTTAAGGATTTTGTTACGGTCCGCACTATATAAGGTGGTTGGAAGGAATATTCGAACGGAGAGTTCGAATATTAGCTGATCTTTTGGATCTATGTAGTACAGTGACACCTTCCACCACAGATCATTACAGATTTTTAATATTTTATATGCAAAGCTTAACATTTACCATTTACTTTTATATAAATATCTTTTTAATAAAATTAATTAATTTTTTTCAAAGTATATTTAATATAAATCGTATTTTATATATGTATTTATTAAAATAAAGTAATATATTTTTATTTATTAATAAAAATATAAGTTTTATAGTTTTTTATATAAAACTTTTATTAAGAAAAAGAGAAAAAGATTTATTTTATGCTATAGAAATTAGTTTTTGAGAAACCCTTTAAATGAAAAGATTATATCTAATTTATATTAAATAGTAGAATTCAAAAGAAATTTATTTATTAATAAAATATATTAAAATTAAATCTTTTATAAATATTATAAAATATTAATATTATATATATAAAGCTTAACATTTTTTAATGTTTTATTTTAAAAATATTTTTAAAATTAATAATTTTATAAAAAAAATTTAATTTTTTTTTAAATAACGTGGTTTACCATCACTCCGCCAGTATCATCACTCCGCC
>LJJS01000738.1:0-52560 GCA_001447215.1 Diaporthe aspalathi
GGCAGCGCGTCCCCCGACGACGGCAGCCGGGTGCGGCCGCTCGAGGACCCGTACCTGGTCGGCGAGGTGGCGGCGGCCCGGGCGCGGCGCGAGAGGCTGGCGAGGGAGAACACCGAGGATATCCTGCATCGGGAGGATAGGAGTTGGGACTGGTTCCTGGGTGAGTTTTGTCGCTGTGTTTGTGTGTGGAAGATGGGCTTTGAAAAAAGAACCCCTGTTCCCTGCTTGTTTCGGGCCCTCAGCCTGGGGTCCAAGTCCCGAGAAGGAGGGGTGGTTGTGCGTTTCGGCTTCCTTGGGAGGCCAGAAAAGATCGGATCGGGTCATGGATGTGGGCTTGGGCTGACAACTTCTTTTATCACTCGCAGGCCAGGTGAACGAGCGGGAGGAACGAGCGACCAACTGGAGGCCTTTCCGCCGGACCAACATAAACAGCGGATCGCGGGTCAAGCTGGCACGCCGTGTCGGTGTTGGCCGTTAGGACGTCTTTGGGGCCCTAGCTTTCCGTCCTAATGGTTGGCTTCTTTCTCTTGGATTTGACTTACACACCGCGATGATCTGCGTGGGCTGTTCCGGCTGGGTTTACTTCTGGTATCATACTTTCTACGGTTCTCGTCCCTCATTGCGGTAGGCGGGCTCCCAACCCCCCTCCCCCGGCGCCACGATATTCACAGCATTGGCGTTTTTTTCTTCTTCTTTTTTTACTTCTTTCCTCCATTTCTTTTCTTTTGTTTCTCTCTGGATTTCATGGCGGCGTTCTGGAAGACCACACCTTCACCCCATCAGCATTGTGTGGTGCCTCAAGTCTCTGACAAGGAGGGGCAAGACAGTACATAACGATCATGTTGACGAAGCTGAGGATGGGATGAAGTCTGTGCTGAGTATGACGAATCAGATCTCAAAAATTGAACGTGTTTCCGTTTTATTCGAGTCGTATCTAAGAAGCGCTCACGTGATAGTGGCCGGCTTGTTGCTGATGAGTTAGTGGCTCCTCGCCGCTGAAACATGTTCCAACCACTCGGGTTCCCTGATCAGGTTGTAATATGGTGATCACTTATAATACAACGTTAATCACAACTTGTCTTTTGAGTCCATGCGGCATATGTCTTTCGTTTCGGCATATCAATGAAATAGTGCCGTGTACCTGGGAATCTGACGTGCGCGTTATATGATGCGTATAAGTAAGCAGCCAGGATATTGATCATCTGCAGCTTTGACTGAACAACAAGCAAACCGAAATATACCGTATGTTGTTCCATAGACACGACTTGAGAGAAATTATCGATATTGACTTGAACGCCAGCTCGCCCTCCCCCCGGTCTTTGCTCCCAGGTCAGCAACACAGGCAGACATGGGCAATGTGGCTTGATGAGGCTGATTGATCATTTGTTAGCCATAGATGCACATACTATGCCTGGTTCCTATGAGCACTTGGCAAATCCAAAAGCTCAGAATCAAAATCACGTACTGTATGGATCCGCGTGGATCAAGCACTTGTCTCACCTTATGAGAAGCTCCAGGGGTCACGGAAACAGCGATGCATAGGTCAGGACAGAGACGTGACGGTCAGCAGACCCTGTCGAATGGATCATTCTGTGCTGTGGCAGAAACGATCTAGGATGTGCATGGCCGGGTCTGACATAACATCTCTCTGCGCGTCTACATGAATCACGGAGGATCTGGTGCCAGGGTGGCAGCACATGGCCTTTGCGAACATCAGCTTCATTCTCATACATTCCATCTCTACCTATGAACAGATCCCTTGAACGCCCAGCCATGCAATGATGTAGTCTGTGCCCTTGATAGAGCGCAACTTCTTTCTGTTTTGGTACAGCCAAATTCCTCCGCCTGCGTTGTTCTTGGTTGGAAGCCAATCAAATACTCCTGGACCGCCGTTCAAAGCTCAACCCTTGCTCTTGGTGTTCAGGATCAGTGCGACGATCAGTCTGCATCCCTACTGTTAGTGATGTACCGCGAACCGTTGGGGTCACAGAGAACTAAACAAAGTAAACCTACCCATAGAGACCCAGAACCTCCCCAAAAATGAGAATCAGGACCATGCCAACGAAAATGCGGCTCTGGGACATGTAGGCTCTAACGCCCTTGTCGCCGACGACACCGATACAGTATCCGGCCGCCAGACCCGTCATGCCAACAGATATCCCGCAGGCGAGGTGCATAAAGCCGCTAAACAGGCTGTAGTTTGATTTCGGGTCGAGGTCCTGGGCGATGAGGACGGAGATGACGAGGGAGTAGACAGCGATGATACCGGACATGACGACGGGGATGAGGCACTAGATGCGAGAGCGATTGTCAGCGGGCGTCAAGGGTGAGGCCCCAACATGAGGGCACCGGACGTTGCTCACCTTCATGATCAGGTCTGGCCTGAATGTTCCCACACCCGCGATACCGATACCAGATTTGGCAGTGCCGTACGCGGCTCCTGCGCAGCCGAATATCATGGCAGCCGCGATTCCGCCCTGTACGCCAGCATTGGTTGTCAGCGGGTCAAGCCCAGTTACAGACACAGATGCAGGACATGGGAATGGGCATATAGAGGCGACGGGTTAGGGCGGGCATACCATGCCGATGAACGGCGCGAATTTGGGCGACAGCTCGGAATCAGCCATGGTAGCAACGTCTCTTGTGCTCGGGGCCTCGAGAACTAGTGGCCTCAACAGGAAGTTGTCTCCCGTCAGAGAGATGTATAAAGGCCACGGTCGGGGGGTTGAGAACGTGTCGAAGGTGGCTGTAGCAGCTTGGTGGTGGTGGTGCTGATTGATGACGATGAAGCTCTACGCAACCAGCCTACGCCTGGACGGGCTGGCTGCCAAGACGCCGGCCGGATCACGTGTAGGCCCGCGCTAGTCGCAGATACATCCATGTTGGCTGTCCTGGCGTGCATTTCCCAAGTACCGATCCGATATCTTGATAGCCTACCAAGTAGGTAGGTACCTACCTAGGTCCCCTGGGTTGGAAGCACTTCGTACCGGCAGCGAGCCTACTGCTGCTTATGGTTCATTTGCCATGTTTTATCACGTATTCGTATAATAGAGACTACCACATAGGTAGACTTATTGTTGCTGTTGCATGGACGGGCGCCCGAGCTTCAAGGTTGCTGGAATCCTGAAGCTCGTGTCGTGGCCCGTTGCGGGATCGGCCCTCCCCTTCCCCCTCCCCCCTGCCCCTGGGGGAACTGACTGCCTGAAGGTGTTGGTGCCGACGGTTAAGTCAAGCGACATGGTGAGATGGCGCCTACAACCTTACCGGTGGTCCAGCAGCACTAACAGCTCCGAGCCGCGAGATTTGAGTTCCATCCAAGCCCTCTGGCTAAGATTTGGAGGCCTGCGTCGGCGCGGGGACGACTGAGGGGACAGAGTCCGAGAGTGAGGGTCTGAGAGACCGATCCCAAGCTCCAGGATGCAAGATCTAGCTGCACTGCACATACTGTAGTCTACATACGTGTGGCGACAGCTGCAGGTGTTCTCGAAATCCAAGGCCGTGGTTGGAATCAAGCGAGCTCAGGTCAGTCCCTGAGATAGCGACGTACCTGATTGCCTTGATAGGTAGCAAGACAAACTCGAGACTAAGCTGTGCGCTGTCTGGGGCAAGAAACTCAATGCGTGGTTGATCCAACGGCATACCCAACTGTCTTGTCTTGTTTCTCTTTATCTCTCTTTTTATTGCTATTTTGTTTTGGCCTTCTTCGTGTCCTGGTGGTTGTAATTCCGCATAGCCCTGCCTCGCCTGCATTGTTTCGGCTGCCACAGCGCCACGCCACCGGCCGCCCAGCCAAGCACATCCGCGGTCCGTCTTCCACCATCTTCCCATTCCCAGCTCACAAGGGCAGGCGGGCAGGCAGGCAGAGGGAGAAAACCGGAGGGAAATAGGCGACGAGCCGATTGTTCAATGCCATAATTCGGTAGCGACTCGAGCCCAGAACGAGTGCAGGCGCCGGCATCAGCAGCAGCAGCGCATGCGGAAGGAGAGGCAGGCAGCAAATCACCAGCAGCAGTGGCAGCAACAGAAAACAGACAGCGGTCGCATCGTCTGAAGTCGGCCGTTTTCCCTCATCCCCCTGGCTATATCGACCACCCCCCAATAGCCAACATCGCTGTCCATGTTGTTCTTCGATTTGACCGATGCCACGCATGTTCCGATCCGCAAATAGTGTCTCTGCCGTTGCTCTCTCCCCACAACGTCACAGCCGTCGATTCCTTTCCTCGGCCAGCTGCTGTCCCAGTCGAAAGGGGGCTGCCCAGAAGTCAGAAGTCCTCCCGTGCCATTTGAACCTTACCCACCGCAACCCACGTCGCGACCCGATCCAATCCAAGCCAATCTGCCCAGCCCAGTCCCAGTCCACTCCAATCCAAATCCAAACCCACAACCCATCCTCGACTGCCACCGCGAGCCCACCTGCACCTTGGCCGACCACACTGGCAGACTGGCAGACTGGCTGCAACGCGACCGACCAGACATCTGTTATCTCAGCTCCAGGTTGGCGGCCGTCGAGGCCAACTCAACTGCCATCCCCTCGCCTCGCCTACCCCCCTCGTCCCTCCCCCCCCGACCTGAAAAGCACGAGTAAGAGTACTGCCACACCCACGCTCCAACGCTCCACACTCGGCCATTTTGCCATTCTCTCCCCCTGCCGCTCCCGCCTGGCCTCCTCGTCCAGTCATTCAACACCTTCGTGCGTACGTAAGGTGCTGTCCCCGGCTGTTGCGACCTACGCCTGCACCTCAGCGAGCTAAAGGGGGGACAAACGGCTTGTCGGCTTTTGGCACCCAGCCTGCTGCACCGGCGACCTCTGATGGACGTCCTGGCGAGTGCTGATAACAGCTCTTCTCAGTTCTAGTCCGTCCACCCCCGACGGCCCCTGACGCGCGCCATCCGCACCACGAGCCAGAGCCCGAAGCCGAAGCCGACCACGCGAGCCGCAGTCATGGCCGACTACCATCAAGACAGGATGCCTCCTCCCAGGAGGCCACAGGAATACGGCCAGCATCCGCCGCAGCGGGATGCCGCCTACGCCAACATCTTCGGCGCCTCCCCAGGCCCCGGCCGATCGCACACCATGACCTCCTCGTCGCAGCCCCCTCCCATGATGCACTCGGATCGCACCCAGACCATGTCCTCGGTCTCTTCGATGCAGCGGCAGCCGCCCCCTCGAGCACCCGCCGGGCCCGGCTACGATCGAACCCGCACTATGGACTCGAGCATGGCAAACGGATACTATCCGGGCCAGAGGATGATGCCTCCTGGCCCGCAGGTGCCGTCTCAACAGTACTTACAACAGCAGCGACAGCCTCAGGGCCCGCCAGGCCGCTATCCTCCCGGCCCCGTACCTCCAAGATTCGATCAGAGGGGACCCCCCGCTGGCGCATATGGTGCCCGGACGCCGGCACAGCGGTTCTACCAGAACGGTGCCGGCCCCGCCCCAGCCTTGAACTCCGACTCGTACCGATCCCAATCCCTTGCCGGCCCTCCGAGGCAGCCGATGTATCAGCCCCAGTCGAACTCGATACCAGGCGGCTCACCACAGCAGGCCCCCGCCAATGCCTTCCGACACGCTGCCTACAGCCCCAACTCTTCACGGACGACCGCGCAGGGTCGCGTGGTGCCCGAGCGCCATGACGAGAGGGCCATGTCAATGACTGGTGGTTACCCAGGGCACGAGCGCGATGCGCACCAGACCATGAGTGGGAGGGTGATCCCGAACAGGAGGGCGCCTTCGGTCGAGGTCTCACAGGATGGACAAAGCTCATACAATAACGGATATGCGCCTATGCCAGGGGCTCAGACGAGGTCTAGTGTGCAGTCGTCGGCCAGCGGGGACAGCGGTAGGACCATGTCCATGGCCTCCACCATCGCGCCCTCGATATCCGAGAGATCAGACGCAACATTGGCACACCGTCCCTCAATCAGCTACTCTATGACGGATGGGGTGGAACGGCCACCTACGGCGAAGATACGGCCGCCGCTGGTCTACCCCGCCCTCCTCTCCCGCGTCGGCGAATGTTTCCGGGAGAAGATCATAACAGGCGACCGCACGAAGAACGAACTGACATACAAGAACGCTTTCAGTGGCTCGGAGGCTGTGGACGTGTTGTCATACATCATCAGGACCACCGATCGAAACCTCGCCCTGTTGCTGGGTAGAGCACTGGACGCCCAGAAGTTCTTCCACGATGTGACGTACGAGCACAGGCTTCGAGACTCGGCCTCTGAGATGTACCAATTCCGGGACATAATGATGGAAGAAGGCAGCGACAAACCTCCAGTCAATGGTGTATTCGTCCTCTTGTCCGAGTGCTACTCACCGACTTGCACACGGGACCAGCTGTGTTACTCAATCGCTTGTCCCCGGCGACTGGAGCAAGTCTCACGTCTGAACCTGAAGATCGGTGCCGGGCTCAAGAAGGAGGAGGCGCCGCCAAATGACGATGACGACGTGGACCAGACGGATGAGCAGAAGCTCTGGATCAATACGGTTCCGAAGGAGGTCGCCGATAGCGTGAGCGACAAGGAGAAAAAGAGACAAGAGGTCATATCCGAGATTTGCTACACGGAACGGGACTTCTGCAAAGATTTGGAATATCTGCGAGACTTTTGGATCAACCCTCTTCGGTCGAAAGCGTCGCCTATCCCTCCTCAGCGGAGAGACAAGGTTGTGCGCAACATTTTCAGCAACATTATCGACCACCCAAGTATTCATGCGGTGAGCTCGAAGCTGGCCAAGGCCCTCACAGACCGGCAGTCGAACGGTCACGTCGTGAGGAATATTGGAGACATATTTATGGAATGTGTTCCGCTCTTTGAGCCATTCATATTGTACGGCTCCAAGCAGTTGGAAGCTAAATACGAGTTTGAGAACGAGCGATCCATCAACCCGCAATTCAGCCGATTCGTGGACGAGATCGAGAGGCGCAAGGAGTCGAGGAAGCTCGAGTTGAACGGGTACCTGACCAAGCCGACGACCAGGTTGGCGCGTTATCCCCTTCTGCTCGAGAACATACTCAAATACACGGAAGATGGGAACCCGGACAAGGAAGACATCCCCAAGGTGCTGGTCATGGTGCGTGACCTTCTCACAAGGGTCAACGCTGAGTCCGGAAAGGCGGAGAACCGATTCAATCTGCGGCGTTTGCACGATCAACTCAAGTTCCGGCCGAACGAGAAGGTAGACCTGAAGTTGACGGACGAGGGCCGCGAGCTTGTCTTCAAGAGCAATTTCAAGAAGTCGCCAACAGAAAACACAGACATAACGGCATTCCTTTTCGATCACGCTGTTTTGCTAGTCAGGATAAAGCAAGTTGGTAAAACTGAGGAAATCAAGGCCTACCGCCGGGTAAGATCTGTCTCGCTTCGCACTACTAAAGCAGACCGCTAACGACCGTGTCCAGCCCATCCCCCTGGAATTGCTGTCAATCAAGGAGATGGAGGAGGTCATACCCTCAGCAGGTGGTGCACCCCGAAGATCCACCTCCGGCTTGCTGCCAAACATAAGAAACGAGGTCGGCAAGAAAGGAGAGGGCTGGCCCATCACGTTCAAGCACATGGGCAAAATGGGATATGAACTGCCGCTTTACGCATCCACACAGACTGGGAGACAGAAGTGGCTCGAGTTCATTGATGCTGCCCAGCAGAAGTTGCGGGCGCGTGTGGACTTCCTCAACACGACGGTGATCTCACAAGGCTTCTTCACAGGCGTCAACAAGGTCAATTGCGTTGCTCCTTTCGGTAAGTCGACCTCTCGTACGCGTACGTCCATCGGCCTCTACTAACTCCCTGGACAGACGGCGGCAGAAAACTCATATATGGCACTGATGCGGGCATTTATGTATCGGATCGCAAGTCAGGCGGCCAGCCCCGCAAGATCCTGGAGGCGACCAATGTCACCCAGATTGACGCTCTCGAGGAGTACCAGCTCCTCTTGGTGCTCTCAAACAAGTCGCTCATATCATACAACCTGGCTGCGCTCGACCCCAACGAGTCCGCGCTCTCCAAGAAGCCAAAGAAGATCCAGAGCCACTGCAGTTATTTCAAGGCAGGTATTTCCATGGGTAGGCACCTGGTGTGCTGTGTTAAGCCCACGACACTTTCCACCACCATCAAAGTATACGAGCCCAACGATGCTATGTCCAAGAGCAAGAAGCAGAAGGGCTTCAGCAAGATGTTTAACGCCGGCCAGGACGAACTCAAACCGTTCAAGGAGTTCTACATCCCAACAGAGTCTACATCTGTGCACTTCCTGAAGTCGAAGCTATGCGTGGCTTGTGCTCGCGGTTTTGAGGTCGTGTCCTTGGAGACCCTTGAAACACAGTCCCTGCTCGATCAGGCTGACACGTCGCTGGACTTTGTGGCTCGGAAGGAAGCCGTCAAACCTATCCACATCGAACGTCTCAACGGAGAATTCTTGCTCAACTACTCCGAGTTCTCCTTCTTCGTTAATCGCAACGGCTGGCGGGCAAGACCAGAGTGGAGGATCGACTGGGAAGGCACGCCTCACAGCTTCGCGCTGTCGTACCCATGGATCCTGGCTTTCGAGCCCAACTTCATTGAGCTCAGGAACATTGAATCTGGTGCGGTACACATCGTGCCGCACAAGAACATTCGCATGTTGCACAGCAGCACGCACGAGGTGAGCACACACTGCATGACACATCTGTACGGACCTGTCCGGCTGACAATTTACATAGATATTGTTCGCGTATGAAGATGAAAAGGGCGAGGACGTCGTCGAGGCCATGGACTTCTGGAAGAGTCAACGAAAGAGTACCATGCCTGAAGGCGGGATGAACTCACCGGTGGGACAATACGCCAGAGTTACGCAATAGTAATTGCCTCGTCGCCCGCGGAACAGTACGAAAGCCCATGTTGAGCATCTGATAACGTCTCTCGCACGAGGGACGCCGGGCGTCCTCGCCTGGCTGAGGACGCCACATTGGCGGCCAGACCGGTCCAGACCACACGCCCGGGGTTTGCACCAGCGATGCCGAATGACGGAGGGTGTTAGATACTCGGCATCAGCCTTCGCTGGCCGGTTTATGAGGCTGCATCTGCGTACGACCCTCGGGCGCAAGTCATGTCTGACATGCGCTCATAGCGTCTCTTCCGCGCAGCATATGACGGCCATCGCGGAGGGACCCCTGGATTAGCCGGATTCTCTTCTCAGCCAGCAGTACACGCCACATCTTTGATTCAATAAAACGATGTATCTAATATCAAGACCGGCGGGGGCCGTCGGCGGACAGGCTTAGACGGGTGGGTGCGCAGGCGACGGTCGACAGGGCTGGTGGGCTAAAAAGGACGTGTGCCCGCCGACTTTCATAACTCCGAGGTGACACGAACGCCACACGAGGATACCTGATGCCTAGGGATTCATGGGGTTGGTGGCTCAGTGGGGCGGGGCATCACGAGCGAGCATTTGATGGAGCTCATCGGTGCCGTTGTACTTTGTTTTCTGGCTACAGCAGTGGGAGATCTACCACATCAATGTGCGTGTTTAGAGTGTGGGGATTATTTTCGGCGACACCTGTTTCTTATTTTTTTTCCTCCCTGAACCTTTTTCGCGTCTCATTTGCAGCGGCAGCATCCACAAGGACACATACTTTAATAGGCATTGTATGCGAGATGGAACTCTTTTTTCCCCTCAAATTGATATGATACCACCACCTTCACCAGCACGATCAAGCACTAGCATCGCAATCGCAATCGCAACATCATGACATCCAGCAGTCGCCGGCATTGCATCGGATAAGTCTGGGCGAGATGTGACCTGTCAACCAGATCGCCCCGGTGGATCAAGCGGCATGTGTCAAAAGGATGGTGTACCCGAGCCGTTGGGAGGAGATACGCCGTTGTGTCGGGGGGGGTTTTGACCCAAGCGGCCAAAATGCGACGCCGCTGTGTTTGGATTCATTTAGACCTGCGACAATCTGTGCAGCTCTTGGAGGGGCGTTGCGTCTTTTTGGTCGCCCATATCAGTCTTGAGACGAAAAGCGCATATGCACCCTGACATATCTGGCATCCTATTATTCTGACTTGTGACGACGGCATGACGGCGAGAAATGGGGGCGGGGCGTGGCTCATTCGGTACATACATCCTCTTTTGTTGGACCCCCCCCCCCCAAGCCCCCCTTGTCTTCGCTCAGATTGAACGATAGCCGAGGAGATGTACGATCGGGGGGCCCGGCTGGTCAGACATGCTTTTTTTTATTCGCAACCGAGCATGGCGATAGGAGAGCGTGGGCTCTGCAAAGAGGGCCCGTACGGGCGCTGGCCTGAGCAGTGCTTGCTTCAGCGGCAACCAGCTTGGAAGGTTTACTTTCGGACGCACCCGGCCCACCGATTCTTGCTACGCCTCAGGGGGAGGGACCCTTCGATCTACCGCGCCCGCATGACGGGGGCGAATCTCGGGCTCGAGAAAGGTGGGTGGGTGGGTGAGTGATGGGACGGGGAGATATCGGAGCATGCGCGGGTCTTCTGTACTTGTCCTCGTTTTTGTTTTTCTTTTTTTGGGATCTCACCTGCCTATCGTGTATACGGATCCCCCCACCTTTTTTTTCTTCTTTTTTTTGAATCGCATCTCGTGTTTACCTTGCAGTAGATGATGAAAGAAGGTTTCGCGGTGGGCCGGACGGGGACCTCGGCATGACGGAGTTTCCAATATTTCATGTTTGCCTCTCGTGTCAGGGTCCAGAGCTTCCCTTGCGGCCATGCGCTGCGACGTTGGATCTACTGCGGCAACATGGCCTACCCACCAGTGCTACATAAAACATCGGGGGGGGGGATGCGTGTTTGTGTGTGTGTGTATGGATGTACCACCAAGTAAGCTTGCCAATGACACGAGTGCAGTCTACTGGGAGACACGGTTCGCCAGGCAACATGTCCGCTGGTAAAACGCTCTGTCCCACATACGTATGTACAGTATCCCACAGGGAGGGAGTAAAGCGTCAGATCTTCGGATACCATGGACTTGGGACGGGAGACTTCCCTTGGCTCCCTCCCTCCCCCCCTCCACGGTGGACACCTTCCCCGTTACTTACTTAGCACGAACGTACGCGTGGACCGCATGGCCCAGCCGAGCCATGCCAACCCAAGAAAACCTCGCTGGACCCGAAGCTCTGGTATCGAAAGGGTCCATCCCCTCCCTCCCCTCCCCTCNGCTCTTGGGAGATCACCAAGATATGGGTCGCACCAGCGAGGGATCAGACGACGACCCGGGCTCGGTTCGCTCTCTGGGTGGCGGCGTGGACCAGGTGGGAGGAAAGGGTTTGTGCCTCTGGTGTGCGTGCGGATCATACCTTGCGATGCTATGCTTTTCCCGCCGGGCCCACGTTTCCCATAAGGCATGAACGGTCGCACATCATGTATTGGAAGTGTGGTAGGAACCGTCTGATGTGGTTTTTTGTCAAACGTGAGCAGGGACGGGCAGGCGGCCCCCCCCCCCCAAATCCCCAAATCCCTGCCGTGGATCCAACTGTCAAAGAGGCGGCGGAGGATTTCTGTGACGTCCGTAGTGTTGAGATGGCAAATTGGGATTGGCTCCGAGAGTCAAGAGACATTTCAAGCGTCTGGGTGTAGGTAGAGAGGATAACCGACACGGTGAGGCTAATAAGCGATGCCTGGTGACACTTCGTTTCTTTTAGCAGGAGGTAATCGCGAGTCCCGTGGCCAGCCGGCGGCGGGGGAAGATGTCACAAAAAAAGTTCGAACTATCTTGACCATCGCTTGATAGCGGCCCCGGTGGTCGCACTTGCACGTCCCGCCGTTGGATTCACGACCCGTGAGTACAATGCATTAGTAGCATGCAGTCAGCGTTGCCCCATCGCCAAGGAGGGCCTCGACCGCCCACCCCGTAGATCTCACAACCTTAATTCCAGGACGAAATCGTCGTCGTACTTTTGCGGCGTGGCTGCCTTGCACCCCTCTCACGCTGTGTGCGCCCGTCTCAAGGCGAGGGAGTCTTGCATGACAGTGGCCTAGATTCCGCGACATCGTCCGAACTTTTTCCTGGCGGGATTGTGGAGCGAGGGACCGGGTTGATTGTTTCGTTTCACGGGCAACAGGCCTCGACGTCGGCGTCGCCTACATAGGCGGTGGCTGTTATGCCGCACCCGTGCGGCGGGAGACCCGTGCGGTGGGAGGAGGGGATATCCCCAACGCCGTGGCTGCTGCATGGGCGGAAGTACTACTCCTTGTGGAACAATCCGCGATGGGATGGGGAGGGGGGGGAAGGGCTGAAGGCGTTCGGTCCGCCGAATGGGAAACCGAATTCTGCTCAGCCCAGCTGTCCTGCAGCCAAGTTCCTTGGGAGCTTGGGGAGCTTGGGCATGAGAGAGAGAACGAGCACTCGCCCGTCATGCCCCATGGCGCCACACCTCACCCGTTCCCACACCTCACAGATGCGGCTCTGATACGTCTCCCGCCGTCAGACATGACTGATGGAATGTCTCCGCGGGTAACCTTATTGAGACTGCCGTGTAGGACACGTCGGGGCGGGGGTGCGAGGAGCCTGCAGCATACAGCACACAGCCGCCCAATCTGATGCTGTCTTGAATCTCTCCCGGGCTCTGGATGGTAGGCAAAGAAAACCGACGGTGGGACCGGGGAGGGCGGAGGGCGACGGCCGGAGTCATGCTCGCTGTGCGGAGTCGCCCATGGCCCAGAGCAGCTCGGCCCCGGGGGCGAATGGCGAGCAGGCTCCTGTTGACGTGGCCAGCTGTATACAGTTTTATTGCTCCGGGACTTCATGCTGTCGTATCCCGGATTAGGAAAACTGACAATATTTGCGATCAGGATGCGGTGTGAGAGCTGGGTGTGCAGGTAAGCTCGACAAGGGCGGAAATTGTCTTTGCCCCTCGTGGGCTATGCACACACTTACGCGTGCGTACGTGAGCGTGTGCACATTTGCAAGCCACCATGACGAATGTTGGGGAAGTTGTATTCCGTGCAACTCAATCCGTTGGGCTGCTAGTCCCTGGTAGCGGAGGCCAAGGAGTCGTTGTCAGGTTGGCACTCTCAGGAAGGGAAGAGGCGTTTGTACCTGACACTTTGACAGTTCCGGCGCCGACCTCCCGTGTTCTCCTGTTAGTATCGCAGTTGAGATGTTGGAGCTGCTAGAGCTTCAGCTTCAATGGATGCTAGACTGCTGGACTAGTCTCTCGTGCTAGGGACAGCCGGTCTCCCAGTAGGAGACGGGACGGGTATTTTTGCGTCAGGGACGGATCCCAGCGGTGCCAGACAACCACTGTCACAGGTT
The DNA here is from genome assembly GCA_001447215.1 of Diaporthe aspalathi. Classification (NCBI taxonomy): domain Eukaryota; kingdom Fungi; phylum Ascomycota; class Sordariomycetes; order Diaporthales; family Diaporthaceae; genus Diaporthe; species Diaporthe aspalathi. Next base: position 13,265 of record LJJS01000738.1, read on the forward strand.
AGACCGCCGTGGCCAGACGCAATCAGGCGGAGCAGGAGTGGACCGACGTCTCGGCATCCTTGACGCCAATATCTGAGTGGGCGATATGACATTATTGTTTGCCGCTGGCTCGGAATCGGCTTTGGGTGTCGTGGTGTAACCCAGCCAGACAGCCAGACAGATGCGAATTCTAGACTCGCCAATCCCCCCCGGATATCGGGACCATCTCGGCTCCTATTCGCCGCCCAGCAACTACCGGCGTGCGCCAGCTTTAGCACCGCTCCACCAGAGCCAGACGTGTAAGCGAGCTGGACAGCAGATTTGCAGGCCCGGCCGCCATGAATGCGAGGCAGCCAGGCGAGATCGGGGCTGCTGTGGATTCATGCAGCTATCTCGTCAGTCGAACAACTGGCACAGGTGTCCAAGCATCTCGCCTGCCGCGTGCTCGTTGCGACATTGACTAATGTGCTGGGAAACATGTCGTGGCAGGTATCACCATGAGATAATGATAATAACGACGAACGTATATATGTCCGGCCAGACTGTGGTGAAGCGGAGTCAAGGGACGTCGACTCGTGCCAGCAGCAGCCTGCGGCTTACCTGCATGGCTAGCTCGTTGCCCGCAGAGAGAGGGAGCAAGGGCAGGGTGCCACCTCGACGTTACGGGCTGGGACAAGAGTTTCGAGGTTGCAGTGCAGTGGGCTAGCAAGCTAGCAGCCTTCCTCTCAGGGCGCCCGCGAACCGCACAACCGCAACCGCTCCGCACCAGCCGTGCCCCATTCCTGACGTTGGACCACGGAGCCCTCCGTGCGTCTGACTGGCTCGGAACGTCATCCCGGTCTGCTGGGTTCAGCCCAGTCGCCGGGCGTGATGCAAGGCCTGCCAGGACGTCCCATGCGGCGGCGAGGTCTGGCCTTCTGGTCGTTCCAGCATGTCCAGCCTGTCCAGCCTGTCCAGCCTGTGCGGGACGTTCTCGAAACCCGAGTTTTCCAACAAACCCAGTCCCGGGGGGTTGCGTGTTGTGTCGAATGAAGCCACAGCACTCAGCTCTCACACAGGGTGGGCTAGAAGGGCTGGTGCAATGTCTGTCCTGATCAGCTCGGCTCGCTAGCCGACGAAACTCGAGGCGAAACTGAGCAGGTAGCTGATGGTAAACCTTCAGACGGGGGCGGGAGTGCGTGGATGCTCGCTCGTCTTTGTCGGCAGCCATGTCCCCAACGAGGAGTGTGCCCGGCGGGCAATTTCATGCCCACTGACAGGCCTGGCGTCGGGCGCACGATAACGACGATCTGGTGGCTGTTGGGGGCACACCAGCGGTCGGCAGAAGGCGCTGCTGTGTCATTTCCAAGAATATCTCGTTCCGTCGACTCCGCAGTGCTGCCGAGTCTCGGTCCGTGTGAGGTTCACAAGGCTCACACAAGTCTGGTTACGCACGGGGGGCCAGCCGTCCCGATTCTCATGCAACCGAGTGCTGCCAGCCGGCTTGGTAGCGGTCACAAGTTGCTGGTTGGCACTGGGGTTGGCGCTGGGGTTGGCACTCCTTGGTCTCGAGGATTACACGGGCGCCGTCGAGGCGAGAAGCGGATGAAGCGCCGCGAGCCAGCGTGGTAGCTGCAGCACCAGCATTGCACCAGCACGATGAGATGAGGGTCTGAGGGCGGGTGTCTCTGGCACCGCACGCCCTGCCACGCCACCGTTGTGGTCGACCGGCAGGTCACCTCGCAGGGGGACTGGTATGGGGAAGATACGAAGGCCGCAAGCAAAAAGGAAAAGGAAAAAAAAGTCAAATGTCAAGATAAACCTCGTGCGTGCGTCTTGCCAAAGACGGGTCACCCCAGACTCGCCAGGGGCCCGGCAGGGGACGAAGCTTAAGCTCGGGGTTTCGAACATGATTTGCGAGTTGTTTGCTTTGTCGAGCTGTCTTGGGCTACCCCGTCACTAAGCTCTGAGTGGCCATGCCACCATGGCACGCCCTGCCCTGCCCTGCTACCGCCGTATCTATCTCTATAGCTCGACTCGACAGAATTAATTATAAAGATTCCCCGGTTGATCTTTGCCACTTTTTCCTCGAACCTTTGTCTCTTCCCCAAGATAATACCATCTACTCAATCACAAGATCCCGATCACTGATCGTTTGCGTCGACTCGAGCCCACTCCTCCCACCAGCTCAACAACCCCTGGCCGCCTCGCCTTATATCCTATCCTGTCTTTGTCTCATCGACCCTACTACCTCTACCTCTACTCTACCCTCTACCTCTACCTCTGCGACCCACCTTGTATTCAGTTGACCTGAATATCCGCCCTCGAGGTCCTCTAATACATACCACTTAATCCACTCAAAATGTCTTCATATTGCGCAAACTACTACGTAAGCTCCATGCCCATTATTCCCTTGGCTCTCACCATCTCGCGAGAGAGAAAACTTCATGCTAACGTCCTAAATTCAGGGCTCCGTCAACTGCCACAATGTCGTCAACCGTTTCGGTGACCGATGCAAGCTCTGTCTCGCCCTGAAGAGCGGTGCGTCCCTCTCGGACGGCATCCTGCCCGAGGACAAGTACAGGAAGAGCAACTCGGCCGTCGAGCCACCGAGGAAACACCACCACAGGAGCCACGACGGGTCCTCACGGTCCATCCGGGTCGATTCTTCTCGACACAGATAATGAGGGACTCCACCACCTCATATACGTTTTACACACACAAGCAAGCATCGCGGCAACATGCACATGCAAAAGTTGATAGTCAACAATCAATCATAGAAACCAACGGCGTACCGGAGGGTTGGGGCTCATTTTTGGCTCAGAGCCGGGGAAAAGTGACGGGGCCGCGGGGCCGAGGGGCGCCCCAGGGGGCTTCTGCAAGCCGAGATCATCCTTGATGAATCGGGAGCCGTGATGAACAACGGCTGGGCTGGTGTTCGGGCTGGGCTGGTGTTCGGGCTGGGCTGCATGGGTAATTTTATATGGCGCTGTAGGGGGGAAACCAAGCGCGTATTCAGCGACAATACGGTGGTCACTGGCTGTCGATTGGAGCAGAATAGGGCTGGGATGGATTCATGAGACTCATCGGTTCGAGCATCACTGCGAATAGCAGACAGACTGAATTGGAAGCAAGTTGGACTTGGGATACATCTGATCATGTTCGTCATGGTTCAGTGATATGCTGTGACTGCTGAGTGATAAACAGGATAAGTTGTGCAGAGAAACGTCAGCCTCCCCAAGCCACTGCCTCGTACTCCTCTTGGGCTACTCAAAAATCCAGCCAACTCGAGTCTCTCGCTCTTCTAAGTGTCTTCTCGATCACAATAACATTGCAAATATCCCCAATCAGTAAAGTCGGCGCTGATAATACACGGGTTCGTCACCCTGTGACAGCCTCATGATCTCCTCCTTGATAAGTCGCCTCCTCTCGGCCCTGCTGACAGGCTTCTTGGTCTCATCGTCCGGGTCTGCGGGCCCCTCGCTGGGTGTGTGGTCGCCCTCAGCCCTCACCTCCCACGGGGCGGGCTGTGGCTTGGTCTCGACCGGCGGTTGCTGTTCCGGTTGGCGTTCCTCCTGGACCTCCGCGTTTTCTGTCTCCTGGCGCAGCATCTCGATCGCGAGAACTCGCTGCTGCTGCTGCTCGCCTAATGACTCTGCCGGGGTCTCATTCACCTCGACAACCACCTCTGCGTTCTTCTCCCCGTCATGCACGGCAGGGCTTTGACCAGCTGACTCCCCGGACCCAGCGATGCGCTGCCTGGTGGGCCGGTCATACTCGTCCAGCACGACGATTGTCCCGTCCGCGAGGTCGGCGTTGTCCTGCCTGAACCGCTCGGGGAGGTAGACGTGGGGCGACTGATTTGGCTTTATCGCTGCGCGCAGATGTCCCACTGTGCGTTGCTGAATCACGTAGCCGCTGAGAAAGAGAGCTGTGGTACATGAGATGACTGTCGCCCCGTTAGTCTGTGGCTGCAGTGACTGACTGACTGACCGTGACGTGAGCAGCAAAATAAACTGGGGTGGCTGGGAGGCATACCAATGGCCGCAGACAGCGCGACAGACACCTGCGAGGACGTGAGCAGTACCATTTCGAACGAGTAATGTAATCTGGTGGTTCAAGAGTGTAGAGGGCTGGATATGGCGATGGTGAGAGACATGAGCCAACCCAGAAACGGACTCGAGGACGGACGGCAGGGCACGCACATGGTATGGTAGTGCATGTACATAACTTCCCCAAGGTTGTATCCATTCCAGCCACCGGGCAGACGCCCTTGCAGCTCCACCTTCCTGTTTGGGCAGCAGGAAAACAAACCAGACGGAGCAACGCTATCGATAAGCGTCATGTCCAGCACGAACCTTGTCTTTGCACTACCTAACTTATTTACACCATTCTCGTACCCCTGCCGCCGTCATCCCGCCTGGCCTTACCCGCCGGTGGAGCTCCCGCACATGCAAAAGCTCCAACAAGCTCAAGCTGCATCTGGAAGTCTGGGGAAGCAAGTCTGCCGCCCTCACCGTCCTCGACCCGATCTCGACCAACTTGTGAAGGCGCACACGACGGACGAACTCGGTGACTGGGCCGATATACAGTCTTCCCCGAGAACTTCGACGAGCGACACCCGTCTATCCCAGCAGCCCCACACAAGAGCCCATTCTCGAAGCATCGCCTCTATCGCAAGAAGCGGCCTTCCCACTCCTCTGTCACAATGGCTGAGCGAACGCACCGTGCCGACGAGCGGCGGTTCCTCGATGAGCGAGGCGGCGACATCCACCTAACTCCAAATGGGCTGAACCCGGCCAACGTCATGGAGAAAGCAGTGCGCGAGCGCATCGTCGACAGCTATTTCTTCAAGGAGCAGTGCTTTGGCGTCAACGAGGCCGACATTGTCAACCGGGTGGTCGACCACGTCTACTTCATCGGAGGAACGTATGGCTCGACACAAAAGCCGACGCCGTTCCTGTGCCTCGCCTTCAAGCTGCTGCAGCTGGCCCCGGGCGACGACATTCTGAAAGAGTACCTGGAGTACGGCGGGGAGAAGTTCAAGTACCTGAGGGCGCTGGCTGCTTTCTATATCCGGCTGACGAGGCGGGCAAAGGATGTCTATCTCATGCTCGAGCCGTATCTCGAGGACAGGAGGAAGCTGAGGCGCAAGGGCAGGGCCGGCACCACCTTGACTTACGTTGACGAGTTCGTGGACGATTTGTTGGTCAAGGAGCGTGTGTGCGGCACGAGTCTCTTGAAAATGCCCAGCCGGGACCTTCTGGAAGACCTGGACGAGCTGGAGCCCAGGGTTAGTCCCCTGGGCGATTTGGAGGACCTGCTCGAGGAAGACGACGACCAGGACATGACGAATGGGCGGGAAGACGAGGATGATAGGAGGAGCAGATCGGACACGGACGATAGGGACGATGAGGATCGAGCGAGAGATCAGATGGAGGTGGACCGTGAAGAAACACCACGGAGCCCAGAAGACCGAAGCCCTTGAGATTGAATCATACGAAGGCCGCTCTCACGATGCGCGGGTCTGTCGAATGATACGGTTCCAGGACCAAGCCGACCCTCCCCCCAGAGGAGCACGGAAATCCATCACACGTCAGCACCAGGCCAACTCGTCGGGTCCCTGGTATCTAAGGTCGGCAGTGCGACACACTTTACGTGCGGCTCCAACATTCTCTCGAAATAGGGAAATCAAGACCATGTTTTCGGACTGGTCTCGAGAGCTTTCGATTCGCTAGGAATAGCATCTCTGCGGTCGAAATCTGTGGATCTTACAATTCCAAGATGACACCCTCTTGCAGATGTAATAACCCGGCCTGACAGCACACCGATATCGCGAAGACCTTCTGCGGCGCTCGCGTGCCTCAGGTACTCGTGAGTTCAAGCACCCGAGTACGTACGAATTTGTGTGTACCAGCAGAGAATACATGCAAGAGGATCCCCTCTGCGGTGGTCCTGTGCTTGGCCCCAACTCGGACGATACATCGCTTCGTGATGTGCCAGGGACGCGCTAGCTAAGCTCGAAGGCTTACATCCACCGTCACTCGTGTGGGTTTGCCTCTCACAATGCGGGAGATCAGGGCACCGGCTTGGTCCATTCAGCAAGCAGATGATGATGTGAGGTACCATCGTGTCAAAAAAAAAGTATATAATAAACTGATTTACTGCAACTGCACGAAAAATTACCTTTGATAATGTATAGGTCCAATCGGAGAGAATGTGGCTGGTGGGAGGGTACGTCATATCTCCAGGACCCTGTTTTTCGCCACACCCTCACATAGACCTTATATAAGAAAGCAGTGCAAACTCGCATATATGTGGCTAGTGCAACACCAGACACTGAATCCATCACAAACATACCTTCTCTGCAGAAATAAGTTAATTCACTCACCTCAAGTCCACCAGCCTGTCGCCATATACGTACGCCCTGCTATTCTCCGACCACAATGCCTGACGAGGGCCTCATCCCCTCTATCCAGCGCCAGATCCGCAACGGGATCGGCTCAGCAGGCGACACAGTAGGCAACTACGTCAACAGCAACGGCAAGGCCATCCAGAACAGCGCCTACGCGGCGGGGCGCCGCGCCGACGGCGTCGCGCGGAGCGTCAGCGGGTCGGGCAAGACGGCCGGCAAGACGGCTCAGGGCGGGTCGACTGCCGCGGGCGCGTACATGCAGGGCGTGGGCAGGAGCGTCGGCCGGCAGGTCGAGAGCTACGCCAGCTACGCGGGGAGGCAGGTCGGCGCGGCGGGCAGGTACGTCGACGGCGGCGGCAGGGCCGTGGGCGGCCGGGTCGGGGACCTCGGGAACCAGATCAAGGACAGGAGCGGTGCCAGGGGCGCCAAGATGGCTACGCCTAAGAACCCGTTGGGGCTGAGTGGGAACCGGGCCGTGTGAGGGTCGGAATTGGGAAATGATTTTTTAATGGATGTTTATTTGATGCTCGGCTGGCGAGGTTGTTCCAGCAACGTTGTGCGCCGGGCCAACAGATGCCTGGTGGCGGTTGCTACAGCCTGATCCGTTCAATTTATAGCTTGCCTGTCATCAAGCCATACGTCCGTATGAAGCTCTAAAGGCATGAGCGTCTGACGAGGAGACAATGTGACTACTCTTGATCATTTGTTGCCTGCTTCCGCAAGTGAATGATGAGACCCGTATCTCTTTCATGCTATAGCGGAGATACCCTGCCACTAGGAGGGATTCCCGTTGTCCGAGCCAGCCTCGTAAATCCTCCTGCGTGCTATCCTTTGATCTAACCCACAACCTGGAAGTTCCTATGATCATTAGTTTCCTCCCTGCAAAATTATGAGCCTCATGAGTAGGTTGCTACATGTAGTAGCATGTTACGCGCGGATAGCGTTAAATAGCACTCAATCTTTCATACTGCTCAATACGCCAAGTGTTACAGAGTCAAAGTTGTTAGCCGCACTGAGATGCACTATCAATCACAGCTAGTCCCGCCTCCGTCTACCTTCTTACACGGATCAATATCAGGTTCGCGGTTCTTGGCGAGCAGAAACTGATCACGATCCCAGAGACAAAATATTTCTCTGTCCTCCGCACAACTCGAAATAAGGCATTGTGTACATATAGCCTTGAGAGAAACCATTGTGCCAAGTTATGGGTGCATACAAAGGAAGTCATTCTGTTATAAGTACGGATCTAAATCAAGAAGATCACTGTTATCATCTTCCACAATCAAAATGTGTCCCAAGGCCCTCGAGGGATGTTTCTCCATTTCTTGTATGCCTTGAGCACAAATATTGCAATTGTGAGATGATAGTCTGGAAGTGGTATGAAGCTATTCTCCGTTGATACCTAGGTAAATTTCAAAGTAAAGTAATTGGCAGTGTGCAGCTACTTGAAGGTTGTCACAGAGTATCATCACCTATTTTTTTTGTGTGTTCTAACTCGACGGCCTGCCTGCAGAGCAGTCAACTGGCGGCTTCATTTACTTAGGTTGACGATTCATTTTTTCCAAAACTATGCCTCTCCTTCTACGGTTACTAGTATCGTGCTCTAGCTGGCTAATTTGATTTGTTGTTAATTACTGTACATATATTGCTCGTAAGCTGGCTGACACAGACCACCAGGCACAGGACAAAACCTTCCAAGGTTGTGCAGAGTCCTTAGACAGACATCTCGTCCCGCACCTCGGCGCTATTGATAAAGTTGCACCTCTGGAATAGCCTTTCCCACGCGATCGCTTGTTCAGCCTCTGTCGCTGAACCATCGTCCTCGCCTGGATGTTCCCGAACTATCACCTGCCTGTTCCCGTACGGCCCTCCAAACAACTGCAGGGAGATTTTGCTTGGTAACTTGTCCTGGAGAACGTCGTCGGCCACCCGCTCGAAAGCCAGAGACCACTCCTCATCAGGTGCTGCTGAAGTGACGAATCTCACGATCCTCCTACTGACATCCGCTGATAGTGCCAGCTGGTCCGCCGAGTTATCGGCGCCGCCCCCGAGGCTTTGGCCGTTCAAAACATATGGTATGTCACTTAGGTGAGCAACTCTCCACATTGGCACGCCCATTAGTGCGTAAGACGGTGCAAATCGTGTTGCGTTGTGCTCATAGAGTCGCACGTTGCGTTCGTTGAGCTGACCATACTGCCATGCAAAGTCCAACACAGGGCATGTAAACCAGAGGTCGCGGTTTATTTGCGCAGCATGGTAGTACTGTGGCGAAACGCCTTGCCCTTGGGCAAGTTGCTCAAAATCTGAGACAGGATAAAGCTCTAGCAACTTCTTCTTAGTAGATGTTGATAGAGTAAGCCACAGGGTAAAGCTTCTGTTAACATCATCATCTGTTGCTGTCGTTGGGGGTGCATACCATGCACCATCGTTGGTTACCCAGGCAGCAATGGCGGGGATGCCCTCAACAAATTTTCCTTCTCGGATCAATTTAGAAGGACGGCCCGGGATGAAGTCGCCGTCATATGTAGGGAAGAAGAAGCCCTCGCCGAAAGGGGGCTGCGCCGCCCGCATCGCGCTGACGGAGAAATTCGTCAGGATGTCAGAAGGAGCTTCCCGGAGACATGCCACCACGGCTTCCGTCTGGGAATAATCTCCTTCCTTCATGCATCCCACTTGCTGCGCAACCATGGCCGTGTTGTCCGCCACAAGGTTTGACATGGTATTGAAATTCAGCCCCGGCGCGCCAGACATCATGACGGCCTTCTGGACCGGCACGCCTCTGGCACCACCAAACGCAGTCATCTGCAGGCCGATGTCACTTCCGCCGACGCTCTGTCCGATGGCAGTCACCCGCGAAGGGTCGCCGCCAAAACTAGCAATGTGATCATTCACCCACTCCAGCGCTGCCCGCTGGTCCCGCAACCCTGCGTTCGTCTGCCCGGCATCCACCAGGGCCTGGCCTATCGCGAAGCCGAAGAAGCCAAGCCCTGCAGCATTCAATGTAAACCACCGGAGAACTAAGGAAGTAGGTTGATATGAATGCAGGGAGGAGTGGGCCGCAGTGTAGCCGTAGCCTGTCCCAAATTTGCAGCTTACAAAGACCGTTAAGGCAGAGGTTACAGATGGGAGAGGTTATTTCTAGAGGGCCTGAGGATTAACCGGAATGTTGCTTACGGTAGTTGATGGCTACAAAGACCAGCGGCTGTCCGTCCAGACCCGCCTGGCGAAGGAGCCCGTCTGGCTCGTACAGGATCTCCTCCCCGGAACCCAACGCGTGTCCGCCCCCATGGAGCCATACGGCGACGGGGAGGAGGGGCTTGACACCGGGCGCCCCGGTGCCGCGCAGCCTCGCGATGCGGAGGCTGAGGCAGTTCTCGCTGATGTTGGTCACGCGTGAGGTGAAGGGTAGCACGTCGCCGGTGCCCTGGGGACACCATGCACCGGGGGTCGTGGCATCGATGACGGAGCCCCGGGGCGGGGCGGCGGGGACCGGCGGGGCGAACCGGTTCGAGCCGGAGGTGTCTTCGGCGTAGAAGATGTTGTGGAAGTGTTCCACTGCCAAGTCGGCGGAGTGGGTGCCGATGTACTTGACGTCCCGGCTGGAATCTGTGACGAGTGGTGCTGGGACGAGCTTTGATGGGATGTAAGGGGCGGCGATGGTGAGTAAGAAGGCTCGGGCAGGCCCACGCAATACGGCGGCTAGGCCAAAGAGGACGGCACTAACGCCAAGGAGCGTGATTGGGGCGGTTCTGGCCATGGCCCATGACTGTGATCTAAGGTTCTTGGGCCTGGGCAGCGAGACGACGCATGTAGAGCTTGCCTGTGACTGTTTCTGTATGGGGACGAGCAGGCAGAGTTAGGAGAGACAAGACATCTAAGCAGGAGCTGAAGTTGGCAAGGGTTAATCTGCGAACTACGTAATAATATAAATCACCAACAGTCGCCGTATGGCACGCTCCTCGTGTTGGGTGCCAACTTGCCTGCATACATCTTGGCATGGTCCGTTGGTCACCCATTGTCAGCACTACTGCACTTATCCGCGCGGTGTCTGTCTCCAGGCCACTTGGGCAGCCGGTGTGTCTGTGTGGCGGGAAGACGAACTCGAGCTCACGCAGTTCTTGGAGAATTTGATGCGGAACTTTCTGCCTTAGGAAGATGCTCGCCGCAAGACGATCCGAGTGATACTTGGAGACCTCATGCCACTCGATTCCAGTCTCGCCCTCGCCGTCGACCTGGGCCTCAAGCATGGAATCACCAGGTGTACTTACTCCAGGGGAAGAAGATTCGGTAGTCATGTACAACAAAGCGATTGCCGAAGAAGAAGACGACTTGCGCATCCTGAAGCAGCGTGCGACTGACCTACAACGTTTAAAGTCAGCTCTCTAAGCAAAAAGAAAGAAATCTAGATCGAGGAGTAACATAGATAAGAACGCTTCCGCACCAAGCCTTCTCTCGAGGGCCAGATCGACAAAACCCAAACATGACCTGGGCGCGTGCGAGCCTGCTCATGCACCAAAAGTGACATGAAGCGGAAACGGGCGGTACTGTGAGAAACTCACAAAAACAAGACAGTTGGTGGTGTGGTAAGGCCAGAAGCCGGGATTCAGGTCACCAATGCCAGCATATCGGCCGGAGTGACCAACAATATGGCACGCGCGAGGCGAAATATTATCCTGGAATCCGGCACCAGATTAAAACCCAAAAGGGGGCGAGGTCGTTGTTAGGGATCCAAAATCCGTTCCTATCTCAACCTAGTATTTAGCAGCTATAACAAAACCCTAGGCTCTTCATAAATAATAACTGGGGAACGGCCAGCGTGCTGTCCTGTTAAGCAAGGCCTTTCGTTATAAAGGAGAGCAGGGTCACAGTCCTGGCTCCGTTCGCTCGGTCCGCTGATGATGATGATGATGATGATTATTATTATATCTGACATCTCGGGCCCTGATTGGACCCTTTCTGCAAGGTATGAGAGACGTGCCGGGCGTAGTGCCAGCATTGTCTGTATGTATGGATCAAAGCTGTCCTATTTGTTTCGCCTTTACCTAGCGTTCCCGTTCAGCGCATTGGACAGATATCTGTATAGAAATTTGTTGCTTCTGTCCTCCATTGATAGAGAAGAGAGGCCCCCTTAGCAGTGCCTAAGTAGGAGGAAGCCGATGCTGGCCTTGGCCATCTTGGGTTTGAGATGGCCACGCTTGCAGAAGTAGAAGCGGACTGGCGTCTTTTCTTTTCCACAGCTGTCAGCTGCAGTTGAGCACTGCATCCTGGTGGTTAAGTTTCTCGTGATAGGCCGCAAAATCTCCGTGTTGTAACCTCGCTGCATATAGCCCCCCTAGGTGGTGTTCTGACCGGGCAGGCTGAGCTCAGGGGGTCTTGGATGGATTGTGATCCCGAGGTCAGCGTATTTCCGAGGGCACTGTGAAGCCCATCTATCGGCGGTGGCCTTGTAGGCAAAAGATCTTGGTTTTCTCTGAATGTGTGCTAGGGATGGTTGCTGCTGTCCCTGTGGGGCTTGTGTACAAGCTTCTTTGGCTTGGGCGTCTGCTTCCTCATTTCCTTGGATTCCCGAGTGCCGGAGCACTCGGTGCAATTATCGTATGATATTGACTGTTCATGAGATCCCTTTCATGTCAACGCAGCCCTACAGACCTCACATCAGAGAGCCAACCACCTTGGGCTGACCGCAGTTTCCAGAATGCGTGACTGAGGATAATTACCCACTCAAACCATGGGGTTCCACGCTATATAGGTACTATGGCTGTTGCACATCTCGTCCAACTTTGAAGGCGATGATTACAATGTGAAGCGTTTCAGCGGTCCGTGCACAACTATTCTGGGCCGGTACTTGACCAACGAGCTGTTTAATTCCGCTCCTCTGAGTCAGCCTCGAATGATGTGAACGCCTTAGTCTCTTCTGGATTCATGCGAGTATTCCGCGAGTTCAGTTTTTTAAATATTCATACTTGTCTATATCTATTTCTGAGCCACATTCGCCGTGGCCTGATCATGTCCGCAAACGGAACGAAGAAGCCGGCCGCAGCCGGCAAGAATGCGAAAGATACGGCTGTGGAGAAGAAGGAGTGGAAGATACTCATGCTACATGGTAACGCAGATCTCCAAATCGGGCCCCAGCTGAACCAAGACACTCAGCACTTGCTGACCTCTGAAACCAAAAGGCTATGCCCAGAGCGGCCCCCTCTTCCGCTCCAAGACGGGCGCCATGTCCAAGCTGCTAGCCAAGGCCCTGCCGGACGTCAACGCCACGCGCATCTACCCGACGGGCCCACACCGGCTCCAGCCCTCCGACATACCGGGCTTCCAGCCCCGCGAGGGCGCCGCCGGGGAGGGGGAGGAGGACGAGGCCCCCGAGGCGTTCGGCTGGTTCTACCACGACGAGGAGGCCGGGCCCTACCGCGGCCTCGCGGCCGGCATGCACGCCATCGCGGACGCCATCGCCTCGGCGGGCGGCGTCGACGGCGTCCTCGCCTTCAGCCAGGGCGCGGCGGTCGCGGCCCTCGTCGCCGCGGCCATGGAGCAACCCTGGCGCGCGCAGCCCGGGGGCGCGGCGGGTCCGGAGCAGGAGGCGTGGGTGCGGCGGCTGCGCGAGGCCAACGGCGGGCGGGCCCTGCGCTTCTGCGTGCTGTACTCGGGGTTCGTGGCGCGGCCGGGCGCGGGGCTCGGGTGGCTGTACGAGGGCGGCGGCGGCGGCGGCATCAGGACGCCGACGTGCCACTTCCTCGGCAGCCTGGACACCGTCGTCGAGGAGGCGAGGTGCCGCGCGCTCGCGGACCTGTGCGTCGCGCCCGAGGTCTTTGTGCACCCTGGCGGCCACCACGTGCCGGTGAGGAAGGAGTGGGTCGCGCCGCTGGCTGGGTTCCTGAAGCGTGTGCTCGAGAAGGAGGCCGAGGCTGAGGCGGGGGCGGAGGCGGCTGCGGCGACGGCGAGTGCGACATCTTGACGCTGCATGTGGAAATCTGCCGCTGCAGGGCGGGGCCACCACCAGCGGGCATGCTCAGCCCGGTCGGTGCCATCGTGTGAGCAGCGCCTTGGCCATTCCGTGCATTACCGGCATGCGCACAACTAACTCTTTGAAAGTTCTCATCATTACAGACAAGACGACTTTGTAGCTTCGCATCATAGACGATAGGACAAGAAGAGTGAACAGATAGATAGACTACTAGACAATACCCAGAGGATAGACCTTATCCTGGTCAGGATGAGTTCCTCATACATAGTATGCCAGGGTAGTTGAGTGTGAGCTTGAGGGTCCCATTGTTTCCACCCTGGCAATCTTCCCATCCATTACACATGTGCAGATTGAGCATGAATTCTGGTCATTTTCAATACTCCACGTGCGGCACGCGCGCTGACAAGGGGAAACAAACTTGGTGGAGCCGAAAATGTATGATCTACCATGTCCCCACGAGCATCACTTCTTAACTATTTCGTTCCTCCACCATTAGTCCTAGTTTCAACACAAGCAGAGGGGGTTTCTTTCCTGTTACCCATCAGCATCTATGGATCGGGTTAAGCACAAGCTGCCGAAGGAATGCAGATCAGTATCATACCAAGAATAGGAAGTGACACAGGGCCCGAGTCAGCCAGCCTGTGCCTCGGTCACCCAAACGGCCTGATGCAACAAACCAAGCACTTATTGATTGTCCAATAAGTCGCACGCGGTCATGTCCTTTTCCATTTGATGTTTTGAAAGTTCAGTGATGGAAGTACCAGAGAATCACACGATTCACGTCCCTACGGACGACAAAGAAAGTCCGGCAAACCGGCGTAGTGTATCCATCCAGGTTCAAAGGATAAACCAGACTGTGGGCGCCTCAGTGGCTGGCCCGAAAGGGTTGCCCGCGCGCCACTGCGGCCTGACATCTTGACCTGGACCTAGACGGGCAACCCCTTGCATGTCTTGTGGGCAGACCTAAGCCTCAATCGGTAGATAACACCCGCGGCACAACAGGTCACTCATATAAAGGAATTGTTTGAATACACCATGGGGGGCAGAAGTCAGTTCTCGCAAAAGCGGCTGACAAGTGCCAGGCCAGTTTGCGGTCCGCTCTGGATGATTTTGACACGACTTGGCCGCAAAGCCGCAGAGTCCTGGCATCGCATCTGCCGGTTGCCACAGACGCTGGCAACATGATCTGCCCCCGCCTGAAACAAACGTGCAGTATTGAAAGAGACGATGGGAAAGACACAAGAGATACCCAGGCTCGTATCATTACGAAGCGCGCCCTGTAAGGGCTCAACAGGCGCAGCCTCGGCAGAAGAAACTTAAGGACTGTTCCTTCAGGTAAACCTTCGTAACACACAGACGTACCAGAGTAGTTCTCCAAGAAACGGCGTGATGAAGGACACATATTTTCTGGCCGGCAAGAGGGTGAAAGTGCGGTAGACCACTCTTCCGTGTTAACGGATTCAGACCGCAGCAGACATTTTCGGACGTACTTCTTCCGTGTGGTGAAGATTCATCAATATATTGGCGTACCTGAGGTGAAAGGTTGGCCGGTGTAAGCTTCAGAGTCAAAGCACGAGCCCTGCCGGAAACCTGGTTTGGAGTTTAATAAAGGTGACAGCCGATTCCATTGGACGTGGAGCAGAGGCTTCAAGAGAAGCAGTGTCCGTCATTGGGCCCGTACGAAACTCTCAGTATCGACGAGACCACGGTGGCGCAAGGTGAGGAAGAGGGGCTTTCCGCGGCCAGCTCGTACCGTGGGAGGCGAGAGTCGCTCGGATGTGTGACAAATCAAGACATTTGCGTGATAAGCAGTAGGTGAAGATCCAGAACGCTCACGGGCCCGATGGGCTGACATTTTTCCCTCTCTTGGCGACGCAGCAAGTGATGCAGTAGGTGATTTAAGGTCGGATTGGCCGACGTGACGTCTTTTTTGTTTTAATTTTCCTGCGGGCACGCAGTTTGCCCGCTCCTCGAGGAATGAATGGCCTCGCCCGTAACGTTCGCAGACGCCGTTGCATGAGGTGCACGGCAACGAAGCGTCACTTCCCAACCCGCGGATTGGAACCTTGACGGGGGTTCGTCTGGCGTCAGCCCCCGGGACAAGATAAAGCAAAAGCCAAAGGTTCCGGGGTCCAATGGAGGAAGGAGGGCACGAGTTTGGTTCGCGATGCGGAAAGATCTTGGGTAGGTAGGACAGGCGATTCGGGAACCCTTGGCCGGTTAGACATCAGCCGGGGGTCGCATTCTGGTGACGCTGGGCGTCTTTTGACGCGGGGACTTCGGAAGGCCTTCCCCCTGCGTAACCAGAGAGATGGGACATTCCGGGGCCACTACGGTCGAAAGAAGCCTAGGGTGGGTCACGCCCATGTGCGGGCCCAGATCTGTGAGATGGCCGGCGGCGGCGCCCACAGGGGGGTGTGGTATATAGCGAGGGGTGTTGGGTGGCAGGTCGCCCTGGTCGCGAAAGTGGCAGCGGCCGGGATTGCCGCAATGTCACCTGAGCACGGAGTAGCGTGTGCTGTAGTACAAGGGAGGTCCCGCACAGAGGGCGCCTTGGGCTGGTGCCAAAATGGTTCGTTTCGCTCCCGAGCTGGCCCGGTCTGGGCTGGGAAAACCATCCGGAGCCTGGCACGGTCGAGGCCGAGTGTTAGTGGCTGTTCCACCCGACTGTTGGGAGTCTCTGGATGAGACATTCGGTTGGAGAAACGTTGATCTGTAAGTTCCCTCCCTACTAGTACGAGTTCGGTGAGGTCAGTGTCATCAATGAATCCGCCCGACTTCTAGAATCCGAGACCTTGACGGAGTTGAACCCGGGGAAAGAGAGGGCCGGGGAGGCAATGCGAGGGATTAGCTGACATCACACTAGCAGGTGGGTGATGGCACATGCATGCATGCATGCAAGGCCGCGGTAGGGCCAAGCAAACGGGTTGGCGGGCCTCTGAAAGCAGAGGCTACTGTTCCCAGATTGGGAAGCGAGCACACAGTCGGCTAGTAGTGCCCAAAGGAAAGGCGAGTCGGGGTGATGAGCTCAGCATTGTTGCCGTACGTGTATTGGTGGTGGGACGTGTACGAGTAAGAGAGAGCTGAGAGCTGAGACCAGGACGGAGATGGAGCTCGACCGAGCAACCCGCAATGGACTCCTCTTTCTGTCCGGACTGAGCCCGACCGGGTGGTGGAGCAGTGGTTGATGACCGGTAGCATGATCAGCCGGGGGTGTCAGCCTTTTGCCCAGCTGGTGGTGGTGGGGGCAAAGTTTGCTAAGCGGCCAACCGAGGAGTATGGCGGGATGCGGCATGATGGTGTGCCAAAACACCGGGGGCACGAAGCAAGAAGTTTATGACCGTGACACGGCGAGCAGGCCTGGCAGGAAAAAAGGTCCATGGTTTACGGGGCAGGATGGGCGGCCGTGATTATTTCCGCGGCAAGGTTGAGCTCAAGGTCAGATCTCGAAGATCCAGGGCCCCGTGCGAGCTGACTAACTTGCAAATAAGTTATTAGTGATGGACAACTCTCCGGGCTCTGCTGGGGGCATTGCCATCCCACGGGGCCAAGGTTCAGCTGATAGGAATGGTGCGGCGTGCCGATGTCCGCGAGGGGGGAGAGAGCAAACACACAAAGGTGGTGAGGAAGCGAGAGGCAGGCCTGGATTTGCATGTTGTCTCTGGTCCGAGACCTGGCGAATCAGACGGGGTGGGAGAGCTTCCTGGCTGGCCGAGAGGAGGGTCGACTGACTGACTGATAGGCGAGCCGGTAAATTGATTGACTGATTGCTTGACTTATTGACTTATTGACTTATTGACTTATTGACTTATTGACTGATTGACTGACTGACTGACTGCTTGACTGCTTGACTGCTTGATTGCTTGATTGCTTGATTGCTTGATTGCTCGATTAATTGACTGCGTCGTGATGGGGTTTGTGCGGCCCTCGACTCATGAGACCCTTGAGAACCGGGGCAAGGTTCGGCAATCTCAGACCATGCTCTGCTGCTGCCCGCCGTATCTGCAATCGGCATCCACCTGACTGTTTGCTTGCTTGCTTGCTGGGCAGTCACTGCGTCAGTTTGCAAGTTTGCCCCGGGTCGTCATGTCGCCAAGCCGGAGGTCCATAGGTGCTGAGCATGTACTACACTATGTAGTCGAGTGGGTGAACAGCTGAGTGGGCGAGTGAGTGGGTGAGTGGGCGAGTGGGCGAGTGGGCGAGTGGGATGTGTGATGTGAGAGTGGGTGGTGAGTGGGTAAGTGAGTGGCTCGGGTGAGGGTTGAGGATACACTACTCACACCCCCCATCGCCCATCCGCCCGCACGCCTGCACAAGTCCGCAAATCGTCTGGCGCGCCAGTCCAGCAAGTTCCCGAGAAGGGAGGCCCGGCCCTGGGAGAGGAGCAGGAGGAGGAGGAGGAGCCCTGGAACAATCCAATCCAACCCCAGTTGGGGCAGGTTTGGTTGGTTTGGTTTAACTTCCCTTACCAAGGCTACTACTAGACTACCTAGGTAACTAGACTAGACTAACTTTGTACCGTAGGCCGGGTACCTTGCCTTGCCAGTTGCCTATCCGGCTCGCTTTCTGCCCACCGAGCGAGGCCCGTCCAACCAAAAAAGGTCCTACACCCCCCCGAAAGGCCCCCCAAAAGGTCCAGAGGTCCAGAGGTCCAGAGTTCCAGAGGTCCAAACGGCCAACCAGCGCTGTCCTGTGCCAAGCTTACCCAATTTACCCCCATGTAACCTCAGGACGACGACGACCTGCCAACCTCAGACGACCGAACCACCGGCTCTCTCTCTATCTGGCCCTCCTGCCGTCGACTATTTCGAGCCTCACCCTGCTCGCCACACCCGGTCCCTCCACTTACCGGCTGTTGCTTGTAATCCTTCCTACCTTTTTCTTCTCCTGAGAACGAGTCCACCACCCTCGCATCGCATCCTCTCGTCTTCCGCCCTCGCCCTCGCCCTCGCCAACGCCAACGCCAACGCAACCCGGACTTGGCGCCTGGAATTCTCCCCGACAATACCCACCACGAGTGCCGGGTTCCTCGAGACATAAGATACCCCCACGGTCATCGCCGTCGTCGCCGTCGCTACCGCTCCGATCAACCGCTCCCCTGGGGCCACCCTTCTCCTCCGCCCGCCCCGACCCGGCCCGTCCTCGCCGATCAGATTCGATGGCGCACCTAAGCCTCTCCTAGCGATGTCCTCACGACCCCAGATGGGCGTGCCACAGCGACAGCCTCCTTCGAGATCCCTCAGCGGTTCGAGCTCCCTGTCGCAACGGCCTGCCCATCAGCGTACCCTCTCGTCCCAGTACATACCCTCTTCCCCCATACGAAACAACAATGCCACCAGCACGACCAGCAACAACAACATCACCGCAGACTTCACCGCAGACACGAGCTGTCAGAATGGCAATGCCACCCAGACACAGTATGGAACCCCGCGGAGGGGTGGTTCGCGCCTCAGGCTGGAGCTGTCCAACCAGGGCATGACACACTCCGGCTTCATCGAGTCCCCCACCAGCGCCGGCCCCCTAGACCCTTTCAAGTCCTTCGCCTCCTCCTCGCGCCCGGCCGCCCCAAGCATGTCCGGCGATGTCTCCGACCTGGGCGACATGAGCAGCCCCCAGACCTCCAGGGGTGCCCCGACCGCAGACAACGACAACAACCCGCTGCCCTTGCCTAGGCGGCGCAGGCGCTTCTTCGTCCCCGATCCGAGGAAAGCCGTCGCCGCCCCCGCGCCTGCCCCTGTCAAAAAGGACATACGCCCCAAGCCATATACTGTCGAGGTCCCACCAGCCGCTCCCCGATATCTTGTGCTCAACGGCTCCGGAAAGGCCGACTCATCGACGAGGGTCGGGGCTACAAACGCGCCCCCGACCGCATACGCAGATTTCAACCCCTGGACCGGCGACGGTCCCGAGGACCATTTCACCCAGACCTTCATACAAACCGGCTTCTTCGACAAGGCGCCCGTGGCGCAGGTCGAGACTTCGTCAGCCAAGGGTGCAATATTTCCTAGTCTAAAACACAAGAGTGGGCTGTATGCGCTCTCCACCGTCTTCACTGGCATTCTTGGGTCAAGGCGACACAACGGTCAGATCAGTTCGGCCTCCACTTTCAAGCCCCCTCCGCGAGTGGCCGTGACGGACACAAAAAGAGAGGTTTGGCTGAGAGACCTTGCCAACCCGACCACCTCGCTTCGGCGACTGAGCAGGACGATACCACACGGCATCAGGGGGAAGGGCCTGCTGGAGCAATGCCTAAACAAGAAAATCCCGACAGACCGCGCTGTCTGGCTGGCCAAAAGCGTAGGAGCCAATGAGGTCAGGGCCTTCAAACGCAAAGGCGTCAACGGCGCAGTCGTCATGGGCGGAGAGGCAAAGTGGGTGCGGGACTGGACCATGTTTGTCGAACAATTCGTCGATGGTGTTATGTCTTCATTTGAGGATGCGGAGTGGAAAACCAAAGTCAACTATGCGTAAGTGTCATCCCATTTCCTGTGCGTTTGTGCTTACTGACCCCTTCCAGATTACGCCTCGCCACGCATCTCTACGCCGAGCACCTACTAGACCGCGAGCATTACATGGAATGGCTAGTCTCCGGGCTGGAGACTTGTTCTCAGGCGAAACTGCCCATGTGGCTCTTGGTGACGCAGATATACTGGAAAGACCTGTTGAGGCTGAGGAAGTATGGTCGGCGCCTTGTAGCCGCCCTGCTCACCCAAAACACGGCCGTAAGATCGACTGAACATTTTGATAACCTCGGGAACTTGAGAGTGTTGCTGACCACCGGAGTAGATTCAAACTAACCCCGATCATGACATCCTGGCTCCGTTGTCTTCGAGGATAGCAATTCTGCTCAAGTCATTGATGGTCTCGAGCGCGACAAATTTTGTTTCTCCCTCCACCTGGGCCAAACATCGCGATGCCTTATCTTCGATCCTGCCTGCAGATGACGCGCTGGTTCAGGTAGCTTACAGAGCTATACACGCCCGCAACGAGCAGCTCGTTTCCAGCGTACGAGCGCCGCCCGCGACACGGCACGTGATTGTGAAGTTACTCGATGCGACTCTTCAGACGCCGATGCCGGATGATCTACCGGCGAAATGCTGGAACACGTCGAGAGATCAGGGCACTCTGGTCAGAACGACGCTGGAGTGGTCTACCTCAGTGCACCGTCCTGGGCTGGCCAGGATTTATGTTGCGAGCCGACTTCTGTCCACGTGGGCGACATTTGGCTTGGACGCGACTGCTGCGATTCTGGACTTCATGAACACTGACCCGCTAGAGGAGCTGGAACGGAAGACCGCCCTCTATCACTTGGTTTCCGAGCTCGTTTACTCTGGCTCTTTCGACCCTCTAATATACGTACAGTGGCTCATAGCCCGCGGGGGGCTGCACGATTCGGACAGCGTCATGCGGGACGGACCGGCCAGCAGCCGACTGCTGGTGGAGCTACCGCTCCATGCTCTCTCCCCGTCGCTGAGCAGTATGCGTTCCAACATGCTGGGGAGGGCATCCTACAGCGTTGACGACGAGGTCAAAGATCAGGAGATGGCCATCAACAGCATCAAAGGCAGTTTGGGACTTCACTGGAGTCCCGTGCCGAAATACAGCGCCATCCCTCTCGGCAAACTGTGCAAAAGGGTCAGTCTGAGCAGCCGGTCCCTGAAGGTAGAGATCGGCCAGTTCATTCGACGCACGTTTATACAGGGTGTGGCTCAAGGGCAGCTAGCCGGGAAAGAGGGCCTCCAGCTTCCTTGTTCGACGTTCAACGGGGTTAGATCCATCCTGGAAGCTGCCGAGGATTTTCAGACCCTTGCCGATCTTCTGAAGACAACGATCGGGTTCTATGATGCTGACATACTCTCCTCATCGGCTGATACGCTGAACCTGCATCTTCCAGTCTTTGGTGCTCTCAGTGCTGCGAAAAGTCTGTTTGATGCCCTTTTGGGAAGGCTCGACTATATCAAGCAGATCCAAGGTCTTGCTGGAATGCGTCCTTTACTGACCTCGATGGCTATGCTGGCGCCCCGAATACCAGGGCAAGAAGTCCTTGTCAGCTACCTGAACGAAACCATCCGAAACGATCGCAGCAGTGCGGTCGACGCGTCCTCACCTGTCAGCGACAACATGGCTGCTCGAATCCAGGACGAGGAAGGCGAGCTTCTGGATGAGATCGAGAAGAGGCTGGCGAATAAGACAAGCATGGACCGCACGACGATGAACAGCTTCTTGAACAAAATCATCCCCAAGGTCCAGGCTTGTTGGGGCGTGGTGGATGAGAGGCTAAGGGCGTACAGCTCCCTCCTCACGAGGCTGAGGCATTTCGACACTCAGCATTTCGACTCGTTCATGACCAAATGGGTCCTGGGCATCCGCAACCCGCAGACTCGACCACCCCTCTCCCGGATATTCCCGCTCATGATCAGCGTGGGATGTCTCAACCTCTCAATCATTCTCACCACGACTGGAGACGCCGCATCTGCCACTGGGAGTCCTCATCCCCCGGGCAAGGTCGGAGGAGCGCCTTCTACATACGTGCAGGAGGTGCTAGAGATGCTGACTACAACGCCGACGTCGAAAGACCTGTTGACGCCGGAGGAGGTGTATCGCTTCAAGATCCTGCAAAACCAAGCACCCAAGTCACACCTCAAGGAACTAGTAGCCCTGGTGCGTAATGCGCTGGCTGAATTCTGCGCCTCCCAGGCTCGTGATGCGCCTGAGACAGCGCCGCTGGCCGACATCCGTGCACAGAACCGTCTGATCGGCTTCCTTAGGACGCTTGTCCTCTCTGACCCGGCGGTTGTGCCCAAACTGCTACTAATGAAAACAGCAGATCCCGCCGTGGTCCAGATGATGGATGATATTGCAACACGACTTCTGCTCCCGCACAATGCCCACGGCGCCAATATCACCTTTGACCAGGTGCTTGGGCTTGCAAATGAGCTGACCCTACCCTTCTGTCAGTTAAAGCTGTCTCAGGGGTTTGGATCCAGTGATATCGTGTCTGGAGCCACCACTCAAGACCGGCAAGCCAGTCAGCTCGAAATCTTCACGAGAGCCATGGACAGCGCCATCGATGCTCGCAACGTCACCTGGACTGGGATGCTTCCTACTCTCAGTCCCGAGATCACTCAGCATCTCCTCGCCCGCGCACAAACTCGATTCTTTGACCTACTTCCTTCAAAGGACCGACCCGAACCACCCGATGGTAGCATGGCTGTGGCAGAAAGTTTATTGTCAGTGATCGATACTATCGGCCGCGGTGGTTCGATAGGCTCCCGGCCTCCGCTACAGCTCGCTTCAGTCACAGTCGACCGTCTGGCTGGATTGTGGGAACTACTGGCTTTGCCATTGGAGCCCGATGCCAAAGCCACTATTCTCGTCAACTGGCTCCCAATCATGCTGTCGTACCTGACACTTCAAGCGCAAGTCCACGACGCCGCTACCAAGGCATCCAATGAGGTACGGGGGCGGGCCTTGCTTGTATTATCCGGCATTATACAGGAACTCGACGGTCTCGTGTCACTTGCTACCTGCGATCCCCGCATACCCTCGAACCAGACTGTATACCTCATACAACGCGTATTCGATGTCGCCCTGCTTCTAGTCGACACTCTATCAGACGAGATACGCCAGCTGTGTGTTCGCATCCTGCATGAAGCGCTATCGGACTCACGGCTCAGGTACATATTCAGCTCCGCACCCGCGCCACTCGCAAATTTCATGCTATCCCACAAGGACAAGTCGGCCTCTGCCCAGCAGCCGCAGAGTCAGGGCAGCCAGGGCAGCCAGCAGGGACAACAGCAACGGCCGCGTGCCGCTGGGTTCCTAGGTGTCGGCGCTGCTGGCGGCAATATCTGGGGCAATGCTGTCGGCCCTGGGGGGCAGGGGCAAGAGAAATTGAGCAAGTTCACCTTCAAGAGGTGGGAGATACTCAACGAGCCCACATCAAACGTGGGAGAGAACAACACGAGCTTGAGCTTGACGCTTTTCGAAGCCATCAAGCTGCACTAAGAGACTTTTCTTGGGAAGAGAGGGAATTGCTTGGCTACATATTAGACGGAAGGCACACAGGGTGTGCAGTACTACATGGGGATTTCTGACATTTCAAACGTACGCGTGCATATATACTGTCGTTCATGAACTCACGGCGTCATGATGTTTTCAGTCTTTTTCTCTCATTTGTTTGGTTGGGGCGGGAAAGGGGGCAAGTCAGAGGTGACGGGTGCATAGCAGCAGCATTATCGGGCGGGTGGTAAAACGTCGATGACTTACCTCATACACGTTGGGTGCATTCTCCTTTGTACATAGGCCACGCAGGTGAGGGCATACACTTCATCGTGTGCCGACCTCCCCTGCTGGTGGACCTCGGCGTTTGATACTCGGGTTTGTTTATTTCATCCTCCATCTCCTGGGCTCGTTGCTGGATATCAGTCCACCGCAGTTTTTCAGAATATGGCGGGGAAAGAGAAAGAGGAAGACTTGAATTATCATGATCACAACAAGTGTCCCTCTACTGGGTGTATATGCGAACTATGGATTGCTCATGGGCGGCTGGTTGGATTTCAGGTCTACCACGTTCGACACTGCACGGGCAACGGCCCGGGGGGGGGGCTCACGTGGGCAGGCGTGGGCCGGGCTCGGGCAGTGATAGCCCCACCAGAAGCACCGCGATGGGTATGTAGAGACGGTGCAGTCCAAGGGCGGTCTAGAAATTTGAACATATATGTTGGCGTCACATAACGACGCGTTGTATCATACCTCTGCGGCGCATCTTGAGCCTTCGTCATCTTGTTCCCCCAAGTGCACTGCCGTGGTGTTGTCAGGCCGCATGCCAGGTTTGTGGGAAGATCGTGAGAGCATACCTTGTTCAGCCCAAGAATGGTGCTCTTGTCCTCTTCTCAGCCAATGTGAGGCCGGGTTGTGCTGCTAATTCCGGAATCCCTTCGGGAGGCTCTTCCGCAAGGCGCCGATGAGAGGTTGTGGAATTGGAAAAGAAATTCAGCATACATCAACAACCTATCAAAGGTCACGGAGTGATGGGTTCTCGAATATTTCAGGACATGATGATCAGGGACAGGCCACGAGGCTGTCTCCGGCTTTCTTGTCACAACCATATGTTGAACCTACCGGTATTGACATTTTGTATTATCTGAAGCTGAGTCATTGAGCATCTATTGATTTACAAAGGACCACCTGCAGATCAAGAAAAGGTCGGAACCAGATAGGAAACAGTGAAATGAGAAGAGATGAAGTACACCCACTGAGATCGGCTATGGACCAACGTGTCGCTTGATCGAGTGGGAACGTTTGCTTAACAAGTATAAATTACTGCCAATCATTTTATACATCAGAAAGAGTGTGTGCAAGTACTTATACCTAGCCAGCCTGCCACGGATCCGCAAACATTAAATAACTAA
This sequence comes from Diaporthe aspalathi, assembly GCA_001447215.1. NCBI lineage: Eukaryota > Fungi > Ascomycota > Sordariomycetes > Diaporthales > Diaporthaceae > Diaporthe > Diaporthe aspalathi. The sequence continues at coordinate 38,019 of LJJS01000738.1, forward strand.
AACATGCTATATCCTCTACGGAAACACCAGTGCCTCCCAAACACCTCGCTAATGCTCGAGCTCGGGACACACTTCCTCCCTTTTTTATTGGTCAAGTTTTCCGGTCATCCCCATCTCCTCACTGACAAGTCATGAGCTTGTTGGAGGCCAGGAACCCGCAAGCCCCGTTGTTAGTGTCAACGGCGAGCTGCAGGACATGTCAGCATGCGCGGAACTGTGCTGAGCAGAGACGGACTTGGCTGAGGGCATTGGGGTGTCACCTACGTTGATGAAACCGCCGTCTCCATCGCCCTTGAACTCGCCGCCGCTCTTGAGGTAGAAGCAGTCATAACTGGTTGAATAACGGTGTTAGTATCGCCACTGTAGCCCGCGCGTGTCACTTGCACCGGAAGGGGGGTCCGGAAAGCGCCAGGGGGAGGGAGGGTGGGGAGAAGGGCTTACTCGGTCTTGAGCTTGCCAGACTTGAGCTCGAGGCTGACGATGTCGCTCCTCAGGGCGGGGTCGTTGACCAGGTAGCCCTCGTTGTAGCAGACGGCGCCCTTGAAGGACGGGTCGGCCTTGTAGTTGGCCGCCATGCGGGCCACGGCGTCCTGTGTGAACTGCTCGCGGACCTGTTAAATATAACGGGGCTGTTAGAAAAGGGATGATTCTAGCCCGCACACACACACACATGTGCGGCAAGGGAAAGAGTGGTGGTGGTGGTGGTGGTGGTGGACTCGCCTTGTCCCAGGACGACTGGTCCGTGATCAGGGCCTTGATGGTGTCCAGCCCCTCCTTGGTTGCCCACCCGGCGGCGGCCGAGGCGGCGCCGGTGATGAGGGCGAGGGTGATGGGGTCAAGGCGCTTCTCGATCTGGCCGGAAGCTGGTGCCTCGCTCTGGTCGACCGGCGCGGCGGTGGCAGTGGCCGCGAGGACGAAGGTCGCGGCGGTGAAGAAACGCATTTGGTGTTGGAATGGGTTTAAATGGGCTCAAATGTGCTGTGACGTGTGTTTCTTTTTAAGAAGTACCTGACTGGTAAGTAGAAAATAGAGAAGATGGGCTTGATGCTGAAGGCTGAAGATGAAGATGATGCTGATGATGTTCGAGATCGAGAGGATAGAAACAGGCTGGAGACAGCTTTTATATATGTCTCTAGACATAGTTGATGAAAAGACCTTTTGGTGTTGATATGTGCCTTTGAATTGCGAGTTCAAGACGATATGCTGCCGAGCTGCTGTTGGAACAATGTTCAACCGCTGGCAAACGGTGCCTGAGAGAAGCCTCGAATCTCAACGGCCAATCGCAGACTACGATATGAATTGACAGCTTTGGAGCCCAGATGAGAAACCTCAATGGCCAATCGCAGACTGCGAAATAAATTGATAGCTACTTAAGTACAGAGTTGAGATGAGCGGCAGTTGTTTGTCCCATGATCCGGCTTGACCGCAGTGTTGGATCTCACCAAGGCCTACAGGCATCATCACTTTTGAACAGACTACTCATCACTGATTCCGCAGCCGAAGACATGCATGTCAAGCCTCGCTCGACATATTTTTATATCAGAACGGTGCAGGCCCGCTCAGTAAAAGCTTGTTCCACCTTTCCCCCTGGGCACAAGCACCCTGAGCAATTCAAGGAATTCGGACGATCTGGGTTCACACAGACACATAGTTCACGGGAGGCCCTTAAGCTTCTGTCGTTGTCGCTTCGGGAGCCAATCGCTCTGTCGCACTTGGTCCCCACACGCCGCCGGGATTGACAAAGGCATAGACGCCCTCTTCAAGGTGCAATCCTTGCTCAACCTTAACTCCTCAGCCCGCATACCCCTTGCTGCCATCAAGCTCCTTGGGAAATAAACGGCTGTTGGATGTTCACCCAGGATCTGCACCCCTTCGTAGCATGATGATCGAGTCAGTCCGGTGCATGTCGGCGCCGGGAGATTGCTCTGCCTTGCTTCCCAGTCAGACACTCTTGTTCTAAATTGATATGCTGCTCGCTTGGGATGCCCTCTGCCGGAGGCGTTCTTTTAGGCCAATATAAATCAATATTTTGAAAGGACCACGTTCATCACATATCAACAATGATGAAGAAAGCCAAGAAGCGCTCTCGTTGGCGCAAGAGCAGACGCACAGGGCGTCTTGAACAGGATGCATGCAACTGAGCCTGGCTACTTCCTGACGAGATGCCTCGGTACTGTTTGGCACAACAATGAACCAAGGTGCACAGCCGAGTGGCTCGCAACCGTAATTCTTGAGAGCCGCAGACAGAGGGCGGGCCAGACCGTGTAGTCCGCAGCAAAGCATCCGTCGAGAAAAGCATATTAAGTGGGGACAGCCTTACATAAACCTTACCTCATTGCTAACAAACGTCAGGCTTCATGTCAAGCATGTCCGTGCTCGCGCCTAACCACAGCAGCTGAAACCCGTTTTAATGCATAGGCCTTGTCCGGGCCAAGAACACGAACGAGGCCTAGCTAGACCTGGTGAAAAGCATCAGTCGGAATAATTACGTGTTGAGTATATGTGCGATAAAAGAGCACAAAAATGATTGTGCGAAACAGGAAGAAGTGGGAGAAGTGAAGATGAGCCGTGGTGACTTACAGGCTTACCCTATGTTCTATGCTCTGGGAGAGGAGAGACGACAGGCGGAGCACGCAGAAGCAAACAACCACCTGTCTGGACATTTTGAATTAGGGGGCACAACCTCGCCAGTCATAGTCCGTAAGCATGAAACCAAGAAATTGAGATCGACAGCACCAATTGTTTATAAACTGTTTTGGCTTATGTATGTCAAACCTTTCTAGCTATCACAGCTACCTGGGGTGTTCCTGTCAATGAAACGTTAGATATTGTGCCATTTGAGCCACCACAGTCAAGGCTGGGGCTTGTTTGTCATGACACGGGTGCTTGTAACTAATTTTCCCACGGTCGATAGGGAGCAACCGGCCTCGGCCACCTAGAAGACTAGTTACAGGCACGTTCACATGACTACCTAGATACTACTTACTCAAATCTTGTTTGTTAAACCCGCAAGCCTCACAACGGCTGGCAGGAATAATTTGTTGACACGTGACTGGAATTGAGTAAAACATCATTTATTCTGTAGGATAACATGCTTGCCATAGACAAAATGAAATTGCAAAAGAAATGCTGAACTTGAGTTTAACGTACGAGCTCGCAAGGCTGCAGGGGCAGACTTGGTTGGAATAAAGTGGCCAACAGCCTCGGAAACAGTATGACAAACTCACACGCCAGGGATGTTATAATCTTTTTCCTCTCGTCCATTCTCTGTCACACATAGAGATTCGAACATCGGAACAGCCAGGAGTCATGTGCACGCGGAAATAGATTTCCAACTCCTTGTATTATCTTTGGGGCTCTCTTGGTTGGCTTCCAAAGGGCAGCTTCTCAACCTTCCAGAAAACATCAATGTATCGAGTCCATTGCATCAAGTTGAGTTGATAATTGTCACGCTTGATTTGGTATCATATAGCGACCTATTATATATTGACCGCGGCCTGTCCTGTGACACGCGGTTTCTTTAGCCTTCTTCTCATCACGCAACAACAAGCTATCCGCTTTGGATCCGAACGCACCATAAACAATTTATCTGTTGAGAGAGCAGGTATTTCATGTAGACTTGTAACTAATTGCGGGATGGAGAAACAGCTTGGTTGAAAAGTATTGTTGATCAAGGCAGCCCGCGCATGGGCCTGCAGGCGACACGTCGATCTGAGAGAACATTGCCCCAAGGTACATTGCCCTCAGTCGCGCCTTATTCTGAATGAGCACGATGAGGACTATGGGGACTGACGGTCGTGACGGCCACAGTTTCAAAATATCTACCCCAGCCTCTGTTTATCATGAGCCTGTCAGCTTGAGGCCTGAAGAGGAGGCGCTGTATATGAAATATCTTGTAACATTGTTATGAGAAGTTGATTTTCAGAGCCTTTAGTCACTATATTTACTCAGTAGCTACCTAGGTAGGTAGGCGCTATCTGCGCAGCAGGCAGTTTCGTCACCATTTCCAGCCCCCGCCGGCCTTCGCTTAAATTCCAGCCACGTCGGATTGATCCTATTCTGCAAGGGTGATATCTTTTCGCTATCGATGGTCCGATTTGTAAATTGAGGCCAGCAAATCATATTATGAAATAAGTTATGGCCAGGTAAGGAAGCATATGTACCTAGCACTGCCCTGTAGAATACTTCCGTGGAAGTTGCTTCACTAATACTTCCGTGGAAGTTTTCCGAGCTCTGAGCACGCTGAGGTGATTCCAGTGAGCCGCCGCGATCAGCATGGCTTTCTCACGCCCTGAAACCCCTGGACAGCGCGTCCATAGGTGCCTCCCTTAATTCTTGTACCGTCCGAACCTGTTCTCCCCTCATTCAACCCCTCGGTTCCTCCACCTCATCTGCCCGGATACCGCTAGAGCCCGCTGCAGCCTCTGCCACGGCCGCGTAGTTGAAAACCTTATGGAATGGAAGTAGACATGAATCTCCTCATCAGAAGCCGAGGTGCCCATCCCATCGGGGCAGACCAGCTTTGCGGATTGCCATGGCGCTTTCCTAAAGGTGGTGACTTCATAATCACAGGAGAATTACTTGAGTTTACTCACCGGCGTTGTTCAGTATAATGGTGAGATTTGGAAGCTCATACTTGGTCGCAACCCATAGCGCACTCGATGGTGACCCGCACAGGAAACTTCCTACCATCTCCAACGAGATGACAGACCATGCTGGCTTCTCCGGGCTTATGTAGGTCAGAAATATTATCTAACACTGCGTCCTTGAGCGTTCACGATTGTGTGAATGGACATCCTGCAGTTCAATTTTCTTTTTTATTTTTTTTTAAAAAAGGAGAGATTTGTGCCCGGATTAAGAATCAAACCAACTACCTAGGTACGTAGGTCAGAAAGCGCCAATTTGACACCAAGTGCACCGCCATCACTACACCCTGTTCCTGTTGCGCAGAAATCGAGCCAGCGTCCGCCTGGTCGTGGGGTTCCTGAGCCGCTTCAACGGCCGTCAGAACATATGTTGTCGAATATGGGGGGCATAACTTCAGCAGACTGCCAGTGCTGGTATTGTGTCCGTATAGTTTCTCATGGTCCCCGAGGTGAGCCAAAGCTGCAATTTTGGCCAACTGTTGCGCATGGGCCTCCTTACGAGCTTCAAGCGGGGCACCAATTTTGCTTTCTTGAAGAGGTGTCGCGAGTGAAGCACTTTCTGGAATTGTCCAGCCCACTGCTTAAGTGAAGTAAAAACGTCTGCCTTCCAATGGCCGTTAGCTGGGAAGAATGGGACTAACATCCGCTGGTTCAAGGGGTCGCTGTCAATGCGGAAGATTTTCGCGTCTCTGGGGGGCGGGTTACGATCCAAGGAATATCGAAGTCGATGAGCAGCATGAAATATTCATCCTTTGTCAGTGTATCGAAGCTAAGGTCTGGCAGCAGATAGCCCTCGGGGGCGATATGGCTAGGATGGAAAGCACATATCGCTGCGCCGGTGTCCTGGACACGAATTCCAGGGATCAAATCAGCCAAGGCGACAAGCAGACCTGGAGCAGACCTGGAACTCGACGGTCACGTCCAGAATACCTAGTGAGAATAAGTGGAGGTGAGGCTTCCGCATATTTTTGGTAATATAGTTGAGCGCATCACCTGGAAGCGCACCAGGCCCAATACATATGTATATAACCCACTGTTCTCGGCCAAGCCAACACGGCTTGATGCCTTCCGCCAGAACTTCTCTTACGGCAGCGAGATATACCGGACCCTTTCGAGCACTCGTGGTGAATTGGAGTGTACGCCCCACCATCTGTTTAATTTTCAGTTCGAATCTCGCCAGTGTAACTGCAATACTGGCGTACGATGGCCTTTTGATCGAGGGGTTCTCGGAGCCGATAGTGCTGATACTCGGTGCGGAACCCGGCAGATACCCCAGACTCGGTGGTGAAGGACAGCCCAGCGAAAAGCAGGATGGGAGCGCGGCCGATGCTAGCGTTGTGGGCGCCTTGAGCGAAGGCCTGCGAGCCAAAATCCACATGGACTACTTATTGCTGCTTGTAGCCGTTCAGATATTTGGGAATACCCATCGGCCATAGACATTGCAGTCATAAAGTGATAATTCTTGGCTGGGCATCAGAACGCTCCCTTTCCCCTTGACAACAACCTCTATCAGAGATAGATGGTCTGATCCAAGATTGATGGAATAAGATGCTGAGCAGTCACCAAGCAGGTGGCCCGTTGACTTACACGGAGTCATTGCTTGGCGACACAGGGGGTGGCTGGTGAAGGGGTTGGAGGGTTAGGAGTGGCTCTCAGCCACATGAGTAAGCAAGTAGATTGCTGTGGCTGATGAATTCGGGTTGTCGAACTGGTCCGACCATCTGCGACAAGCCAAGTCTGGCCGTCCTCCTCGACCTTTGGTCTCAGTGGAGAAGCGCTTACACGGCCATCATCCAGATCACACATCTGCTCTCGACAGAAGCTCGATCGAGCAAGACGCCGACCCGTTCAGGTAGGATGATGACGGTGAGGTCTCCATTTCGTCTCAATTATTTGGCTCCTCACCTGGTGCAGTGTGCAGTGTGCAGTGCGAGTGCCTTGTCCTCCCGCGCAAGGTCTCCGGTGCCGAGGGGTCTCATAGGCTGGTGGTTTGGTTTCCCCCCAAAGTCTGAAACCACCTCTAACCGACCGCCCCCTGGGCGAATCCGCGACCAGTCTTGTCACAGGATGGCGTCGTCGAACCATCTCGCTTCTGCTTCTGCTTCTGCTTCTGCCTCTGCCTCTGACTTTTTACCCTTTGGACACTGCATTCCTTACTTTCTTGGCAGCGCCTACGTTCACTTCTCCCAATTAATCACGTTGCTGTGCAATCGGTCTTTTTCTTCTTGCTGCTGCCCCTTCCCAATATCGACGACGACAACGACGACGATTTCGATCCAGCTGGTCTGCTCACGCTATCTTCACTCCCTGTCCGAGGCCCTCCCCAGTACGAACGAAATATGAAGGTTGCAGCGTTCCTCGTCGCGCTGTGCGCCTCTCTCGCCACCGCCGGCGTCGTCAAAACGCCCGTGTTCGACAACCAGATCGTCCCGAACCAAGGCGATGACTGTGCTTTGGGCGTGACCACCCCCCAGGGCTGCGCGTAAGGATACTCTCAATTGTTCCGGAGTTCTGCTACGGCGACGGCTTGAGATACTTCTCTGGGAGCCTTCGTTGAATCAGCAAAGCGGCGAGTGCAAGCAAGGGACGGCACGATGGACTGTGGCATCCGTAACGCGGGCTGGTATTTGGGAAGCGGTCATGCATGCTAACGACTTTTTTGAAATAGGCCCCGACGTGGAGGTGCGCCTCGGAACACTGCATAGACGAGACTGATCCCTCTGGGTGTCTAGACACGTCGGTCTGGTGCTGTGAGGGATGGGATCCGACGACGTCACCTGCCTCATATGGGGGAGAGAGAGAGAGAGAGAGGAGCACCCGAGAATCCGGCCGGACCCTTAATGAGTAATATGCACGGGTGCTTAGAGTCCAGACGTCCGCATTGGCGAGGGTCCGGCTTCATCCCCCGGTAGTTCAGCACAGTGTCGGCCTCATCGCGATGTGACCTCGATCGAATCGAAGGCTTTCATTTTCTGTGGACATAACTTCAGAAATTCTTCTCGGCTGTTAGGAGTTCTCGACCCGCGTTGGAAGGCGGCTTTTCATACCACCAATAGAATGAGCGTTCGATTACTTGGAAATTTTCAGGCTTCACCGGTTGCCTCTCGAGAAGCAGACAGTCGTTGCCACCACCAACGTCAAGCGGCAAGCAGGCCAGCTTGTACGGGAGTGGCTTTGCGATCCCCGTGTTGAATACCACACAGTGGTCTGCCATATTCCATTAATAAGCTCATCTACAGTGATATTAGCGGCACCCATCAAGCCATGACGCCAGTTCTGGAGCACTGACCCCAGCCTCCTGCCAACGCCTGCATACAAGTAATCTACCGATATGATTCGACTCGGTGATCCAGCCGAGCAAAGCTTCACTTTACAACGACATGAAGCCCTGAAAAATCAGGGGTTGCCTTGCCTTGAAGCAGTACTCTTGCCTGTTCATGGCCTTGTGTGCGACGAACTACTTCTAGCTTCTGTGTCCCGGATTTCAGTCGGTGTCACGGCAACCTGCAGATACAGCCGGTCACACCTCCACCATGCCGCGGCGGCGAACGCCGGATGAATACAGTCATGCGGATCGACCACGTCTAGGCCCCTTTATTGAGCCAACCCCCTGAGCCGTCTCGCTTGAGCAGATCGGGAATGCGCAGGCCAACACTGCGTGTCATCAGCCGAAGCTTCACAAGACCCGAGTCGAACCCACGTGGCCCAGCACCGGCGCACATAGTGTCGCTTATGGACTGTACACCCGATCGCAAAGGGCCTCATTCGTAGAAGGCCGTGGTCGGCACGCACATACATATGTACACGCAGTACAGTCGAGCAGCACACACGAAAGAGCTGATATGAGAACCGGTAATACATGGTTCGACCGGGGCCGGGTCAGAAGTAGGGCAGAGGGCAGAGGGAAGGCGGAAGGCTGGTTACCCCTTTTCGGACGGACCGATCTCATCAATCAACGCGAGTCCTTTACAGCCAATGCGTTCTGTACATCACACGCTTGCCAATATATTTGCTGCTTAAATGCAGTTACCCGCTCAACGGCAGTTTTGACTAGGTAACCACCACAACTCGGATTTGAGTTGTCACGAATGGAAACTCAGCCTCGAGACCTCAGCACCCTCTCTGCGCCGTCACCCTCCTCCAAGGCCAGGGACACGGTCGGCAGCTCGCTCATGTGCACCTTTGCCCTGCCGTACGGCACGAAGTTATAGTCCGCGACCGTGCCCTCAATGCACCCCGCCCCGGACGGCACAACATCGGGCGTCGAGCCCCGGAGCAGCTCCCACGCGACCTGGCACCCCCTCGCGGTGACGACGCCGCCGCCGCCGCCGCCGTCCGCCGGCGGTGGGGTGTACCTGAGCGTGGCGGTGTCGATGGCGACGTTCCACGGCCGCTCGTTCCTGATGTAGTAGTCGCGCGCCTGCGGGAACGGGATCCAGTCCATGCCCGGCCCGCCGGGCTCGCGGAAGTCGTGCGGCAGGGAGCTGGACTCGAGGCCGCCGAGGTCGAGGCTGTACAGGAGGCTGCCGACGTAGACGGAGGCCGCGGCCCCGTCCGCGCCGCGGGGCTCGGTGCGCACGCCGCCCGCGGCGATGGTGTAGGTCACGGCGGACTGGCCCCCCGGAAGGTCGATGCGGTGGAGCCGGGAGGCTGGGTCTGGCGTCAGGGCCGGGGAGGAGGTGGTGCCGTCGCCGGATTCGATGGTGATCTCGGACGCCTGGGCGTCGGCCCAGGCCGGCACGCGCAGGTACAGTGAGAACTTGCTCGAGGACTCGACTGTGTACACCGACGTGTTGGTGAATGGGTAGCCCGTGTCGACGCTGATCTTGACGCTGGTACCGTCGTGCAGGAGTGTGGAGACCGAGGACGGAGCCATGAGCGCGTGCGCGAGGCCACTGTTGTTCACGAAAGCCCAGCTGTTGGAAAGGAACTTGGGCCAGCCTTGTGGGTAGTTGACAGTACAGCATGGATAGATGGGCTCTAGTCCGAACCGGGTTGCGATATTTGTGGAAGAGGTGGTGAAGACGGGTGGTCCGATGGGGCTGTTAAGGTTATCAGTGTTGTTGGTCCAGGGCTGGTTTGGCTGAGCCATATATTGGTGAGCCCAGCCATCGGGGTGCATCTGAAGTGAGCAAAGAGCAATATTAGCCTCTCCATCTCAAGGTATCTCAGGTATGTGGCACGCGGAGTAAATGATATCTGAAAAGTAACACACCATGACGGGGAGAGCATTGAGAAAGACGAGCTCTGCCCGGTCAGCATAGTCGGAGGACCCCAGGGCCTGGTAGAGATATGCCAGAGAGTAGCCTGTCTCGACAGCCGTACAAAGCTCACTGCCAGAGTAAGGAGCGAGATCGCGCTGAACCTCATCGGCCAGGATGCTTCCCGATGGTGAGCCATGGTACCTGAAGGTCCAGTCAACGCCCCTGGAGGCGGTATCTACAAGCGAGTCGTTGTTGGTGAACCGGCGTATGACAGCAGGTTGCTTCAATCCCTGGCCCACATTGACCCCGTGGAGGTAGGGGAACATGGGGTTCTCAGGCGTTGGGTCCGACACGACCTTGAGGTACGTCCCCTCGGTAAAGTAGGCGTCCCACTTGAAGTTTGACTGGTTATAGAACAACTCCATATTCTCCCGCAAAAGGCTGTCCAGGGTCGTGTCCGGGTATTTCTCAAGGAGCCACTGGATCGTGATGATCATGTCGTGAACGCGGACCTGGCCCCATCGGCAATCGATGGCCGATGCGCAGTTGACGAAACCCTGGCTGTCGTTCTTCAACATCGTGTTTGCCAGCTTCATGAACTTGCGCAGAGCGAGCACGACCTTGTCCTCGTAGCCGGACGGGTTTGCCTCCACCAACCCGGTCAGACCGAGGAAGAAGGGCGTGCGGGCCCAGAAGTTCCTGTCGCCCATCGACTCTGGGCCGATCCAACCGTCTTCGGACTGCAGGCCGATCACGGTGTCCGCGACGGCGTGCACTTGATCTATCAGACGCTCATCCCCGAGGCCATAGGCCAGTGGCACGAGGCCGTTGAACCAGTAGGGCAATGCCTCGTTCAGGTTGCTGTACTCGGTTCCCTTGCCGTCGGGACTCAGCCACGAGGACTCGTTGACAAACACGTAAAAGTCATGCTCATGGCCAGCCAGGCCACTGGCGAGCGTCTTCATCTCGTCGAGAAGCCATCCGCTGGGCTTGATGGAGCCCAGAGGTAGTGGTTCGAGGACCCATGATACCAGTTCTGAGGCACCGCGACCAATGTCAGTCGTGGCCACATATAAGTCAGGTCTGTTGGAGAGGACACTTACGTTGGGATGCAGCGGCCAGAGAGGGCAAGACTGCCAAAGGCAATGCAAGAAGCATGGTGGAAACCTGAAGGGCGGGGGCGAGGTTATCGAGGGCTCTCATCGCGTCCAGGTTCACTCTCCTGTTGCTTCTGCTGAGACCTTCAATATCTTCTCCCAAACTTGTGTAGGGCGTTGAGAATTAATACTAGTAGGCGTGCTCATGAGGCCAGAACCCATCCATACAATTCTGCTGCCCTTTTGTAGATGGTGCTGTGGTCAAGGGTAAGTACTTAGACGCAGATGTTTCCCCTCATCCATTCATTCATCTCCTTGCTCCAATATCCCCCAAATCACTGCTGCCCCTTGTGACGGCAGTAATCCCCGTGATGCAGCACATTTACGTCGCGATTTGGTATTCCATCAACATGGGATGACCGAGCGCGTCCCAGACACACACAGGAGGTTATGTAACCCCCCCCTGGATCGGTTCGTGTGGAGGGGCTGCGGTGGCACAAGGCACAAATCGCGTGCAGCTGCAGAAGTCTGGTGTCACTCGCACACGCGCAGGAGAGCGTACCTCTCCCGCAGAATAGGGAAAGGCTTGTGGCTCCCCAGCACGCTTATCGGACGCAGACTAGTCTGGGATCGGTCAGCGCCACGGTGCTTTTTCGGGCATGGCCTCCGGTTTGCCAAGTGTTTAAGCAGCTGCCTATAGGGTCTGTCACATTAAAGTCTGACCTACACAGCACACGAGATATCGAGACTTGCAGCATCGTGGGCGAATGATAGTGTTTGCGTCGTAGAACATGACCTATCCTGGCAAGCGGATCCTGCGGGCTGTTCGAAGCGAGGCGCCACCAAGCCATCTCACCATTTCGCCGTCTGGCTTATTGCTGATGGCTCACCATGCAGATATAGATAGTCTCCCGTAGCCGCCCGGTTTTTTTTTTTGCTGCCTGCTTGTCCTTCTGACCTTCTGCTTTCCTTTGCTTGGCTTTCTTGTACCACTGGGCCGAAGCCACCCTCCCAGAGCCCAACGGTCATAAGATGAGCTAGCACCTGGTCCCCCCGTTGTTGTTGTCGAGGTCATTCGGCCCACACTCACTTTTACGCTCCGAGGCTCCAAAATACCCCCTCCGATATTTAGCTTACTTGGACGTGTGCGTATGCCCGCAAGCCGGATCCGAATGATGAGTGTCGGATTCAAAAGACAGCCGTCTGCTGGGGAACGAGGTGCTGCGCTTCTCAATATCGCCCGGCGTCCCCAGACCCTCGTGATCCTCCTTGCCTCATTTATACTGATCCTCCTCACATTTGGAACCGTCTACCTGACCGACATTGAGATCCTCTCGCCGTCCACGTGGGCACTAAGTCCAAGCTACCACCCGAACCTGGACTTAGAGGACGGCTACGGCAAGATTTACGATGAGGTGTTGGAGTTAGATACAGAAAATCCGGTCAAGGTCATCGGCCTAGTCTTCTTCGGCCGCCGCGAGCTCGTCGAGGTCCTCGACTGTTATCTTCAACGCAACCTCAAGGCCAACAGAGGCCCGCTAGACGAGGTCATCTTCGTCATACATACAGATATCGAGGAAGACCTTGAGTATCTCGAGACACTGGTACCTAGGCGGCCGGAGTACTCGAAGTACGAAGTCAAAGGCACCTACAGGTGGCTGGCGGGCAGCTGGGAGCCAGTGACCGACCCCGATGCCATATATGTCAAGATAGACGACGATGTCATTTACTTTAGCGATAATGCCATCTCGAGTGTGGCGAAAAGGCTCCAGGACAACCCTCATTTCTTCGCCGTATCTGCCAATGTGGTGAACAACCCGGCCTTGAGCTGGGTTCATTCGCACATGGGAGTCTACTATCCGTACTGGCCAGTAAGTTCCAATCGTCATCACTGCCAATCGTCATCACTGCCTTCGTCTTCCATCCTTCTTCTTCCATTCGGCTCTGCCTTAGAAGAATAATCGAGGCTGACCAGCTATACCAGGAAATGAAGAAGCCTTGGAGAAGCCCCCCAGCTTCCTCCTGGCGCGCCTCAGAGCTCCCTGCCTACCGCGGACCCAAGTCAGGACCCAAGGACTTCGCCATAGACGGTTCGACGCCGGCGCCCTTCAAGGACCACCGCTGGCTGCCCGTGCCCCTCACCGAGGGGGAGTCGACGCACGACATCTCCGACTACCCGGTATCCACGGCGACCTACGACGCCCACGGGCCCTCGCTCAACAACTGGGCGCTGGCGGCGCAGGTCCACTACTCGTTCCTGCAGCACCTCGAGCAGAACGACACCCACCGGTACAAGTTTGACGTGTGGGACTACGCCTACGACCGGCTGAGCATCAACTTCATCGCCATCCGGGGCCGCGACGTCATGGACTGCTTCCCGTTCCCCCAGCACGACGACGAGGACTACCTCACCGTCAAGCGGCCCAGGGAGCTGGGCCGTAGGGTGGTCATGGACGGCACCGGCCTCGCGGTGCACTTCGCCTTTGGCCCGCAGTACAAGGCGCACGACCACCATGGCTTGGCTGACACGGATTTGTTGAGGCGGTACAAGGCGTATGCGGATGAGATGGTGTGTGGCAAACCCAGGGAGGGTGTCCTACCTGCGCCGGGAGGGCAGGGGGGTGTATAACTGGTTGGTTGGCATGTAGGAAGCCAGGTCGCTGTTTGATCATGCTGTGGCGTTGTATATAAGAAGGATCACGGATACGTGTTTTATGATAGCACGACTAAACCATAATACGAATCATGATGAGATACCATTCCAGACATCGATGTTCTTTACATAAGCACTCAAGAGGAAATCATACTTGGGGCATAAGCGGATGCCACCTACTCTCTGCAGAGACATAAACTACTGACTTAGCACTTTAATTAGTGTCCTATCATAAGTGGGCCCAAGTCCACGAAGACTAGGATTAAAGAGAACTGTTTAGGCTGGAAGTATAAGGTTGCCTGAGAATGCCGAACTCATGCTGCATCCACGAGGAAGCCAATGTAACTGCTATTACACAATCGGCCAGAGATTAGAAACCTGGCAATATACATATAAATAAGCCTCACAAAGTATACTTGGGCAAATAAGGGCACTATCTCTAGATGCAGGTGGACCGGAAGAACTTGAGCAGAGCTAGTGACCAACTTGGGAAAAGATGTCTTTTAACACACTGTGAGTGACTGACAAGAAGGTAAACAGTTAAGATCATGGCTCTCATTGACTTCGGATGGCTGCACCTGTGTATAAATTCTTACCCAAGAGATCATGCTGCAATTTCTGTTGCCCGGAGAGAGTGATAGACAGGATTAGAGACACTAATTGTAGCCTTACTCAGTTGTCATCCAATACCTAGCTACTTGGCCGCATAGGTGCAGAACTATGAACTAAGTAGAATCAGCTGCAGCCGTCCTGTACTGCTTCTTCCACTGCAAGCTTGGTCTTCTTTTGGTCTGGGTTGGGTAGCAAGTCATCACATTGGAAATGATGCACCACTACCTGCATGGGAAATAGGGTACATGCCAAGGGTAAAAAGTAAATATTAACTTATTTTCATTAACGTGGTTTACCATCACTCCGCCAGTATCATCACTCCGCCACTTT
>LJJS01000739.1:0-13693 GCA_001447215.1 Diaporthe aspalathi
AACTGTCTCATAAGGTGATATGTCTCATAAGGTGGTAAACCACGTTAATTTAATTAATATATTATATATTTATAAAAGCTTTAATTTAAATAAAAAAAAATTAAAATAATTAAACAAAAGCAGCTTTAAATAATATCTAATATAATTAAATTAAAGTAATACTTATTATAAAATATGCAAATGTATATAAAATTAAAGGCAATAAGCAAATTCGCGTGTGGTTAAGCACGAGAAAGTCTTTAGTGTCTTTTCCGAACGTTCGTTTGCATATCAGAATAGGGGGGCCGCAGCGGATGGAGGGGGTGCAAGGCTGCGGGTGTTGAAGGGTAATTGCGGTCTCAGCCACTTGATTTGACATTCCAACTCACGCCGAAAATGGACTCTCATGAGAACGGAACAAATTGCAATCGCTCACGTCCTTGTTGTACCATTTTCCATGGACCTCCACCCGAGCAAAACATCCCATCCAAGCCAGTCTCACGGGGCAGTGATGCGGTGAAGCACTCAAAAACACATTCATGTTGGAATACTCAGGTTGCATCTTTTACTACCCTCGCGCTGTCCCGGCGAGTGAACTAGATTTTTTAAATTTCTTTATAAACCTCCACTGCCCAAGTTGCCTCTGCGGCAGCAGCTCTGCCTCCGTCTGGCCACCGCTTCTCCTTGGTCAACTGTCTCTGAAGACTTTCTTAGTGGCAGCGTTTCTCTACGCCCATTTGCGTAAATAAATGCATTCACATGTCTGTTTGCATCTTCAAGTGAGCGAGAATGCCAAGACTCAACCACCGGGGTGAGAATACTTTGCGCTGTGTCCTGCCGACTGTTTGCTATGTCTGCGCCTCTTTTAAATTGAAATAGCCTCAGGGTGTATTCAAGGTCAGGGTAGTATCTTTCGACAAAATTCTGTGCGTTTCGCCCGTGGGAACGTCGGCAGTTCGAATAGTTACTTATGGCCACGGTGTCCACCAAGAGTGTGTAGATATACTATTGGTAGCTTGAAGCGAAATCAATTCGAGCAAACTGAGTTGGAATGAAGCAGGCGCAGCGCTATCCACTCAGTGTCGAAATTCCATGCTGTCGGCCTTTTATTGGTCTCGATTATTAAAAGATTGAAACTGGAATGCGTGGAGTTGCGAGGCGCTGCCCACATAGACACAACAAAACCAATTTTCGGTACATTAATCTGACGTTGGAATGTAAAGCCACGATTACGTCGGGATGAGCCTCACTCCTGGTGTTGGCCGTTTGGTGGTGCCAAGCTCCGCACGTTTTGGTGGTGCAACGGCGACCTGGAAACAAGGTCGAGGCGTGGCTCAGGACACGACGAATTGGATCATAGCGTCAAAGTAGCCCACGGGAAGGGCTGCTTAATTTTCCATGAGCCCGGTATTGCTGAACCTGACTATCACCGCCGTGGCTGCCCTGCACGTGGCGCCTCTATGACTTCACGTGGAGGATGTGGGTCAACGAGCAGTCCTAAAGGCTTCAAAGTGTTCTTGCGCGAAACTACGAGTTTGGGTCTGTCTGTACGCAAAAGATTACACGGAAACAATCACCCGATGGATGTCAGGCCTTATGGGAAATTGCATGTGAATTCGGTACTGGATAAAATATCAAAGTCTTGAAGTATTCTGACGGGGATAAATTGCGGCAAGATTGTATTTAGCCGCCACGGTTGATGCAGGTGCAGTGGAACCCCACTATTATTCCCGGAGAGTGACATGGAGCGACCCCTCAACCGCAAATGCATCCAAGAATGCTAGGACAGGAAGAGCCCACCTGCTGTGTAGCTAGGTAGCGATCCCAGTCGGGAGAATACGACGCGAGGGGTATTTGGCCAACCTGTAGATCCAAAGTCGTTGGCAGCCGCTCTTTAACCACACGTTACCACTCTCATGTTGAACCTAGACAACGCCTTCTCCCTCTGTCTTTCAAACACCATCTGAGCATTCGCGCTCTACCGTTCTAGCTGTGTAGCTGATTGAATCTGGGTACAGTATTTCGAAATGGGAACCAAAAAAGGTCTGGTGATCGGCTACAATGAGGCTCACCCTTTCTCGGAGGTCAACATCGTGGACCGCGCCTCAGTACAAGAACTCCTCCGCACATTGCTTGATCCGTTGGAGCCCTTCTTCTCCCCCAACAAGGCTCGAGTAAGAGTGCCGGGTGCCACTGCTGTCCGATTCGACCAGACGGCATCCGAGGTTGAGGGCATTTGCCGTCCGCTATGGGGGCTGGCGTGCTTGCTAGCAGGTGATGGTGACTACAAGGGTAAGACTTGGTGGATTGATGGCATCAAGGCCGGAACGGACCCGGAGAACCCAGAATACTGGGGCTATCCTCGAGACAATGACCAGCGCATGGTCGAGATGTGCCCTCTAGGTAAGCGAGTCCCCCACATATCTCGATAAGAGGGTCACCTCGGTTTTAAGTTTGACGCTATAGGGTTTGCTTTGGCTGTTGCTCCCGAGATCTGGGGTTCTTTGTCCCAGAAAGAGAAGACCAATGTTGAGAACTGGCTTGGAAACTCAATCAACGAGAAAAAGTAAGGTCGAGACATTCCTTGGCTGTGGTCGGACTTGACTGATTGTGTTCAAGCATGCCGAACACGAATTGGTTGTGGTTCAGAGTATTCGCCAACCTCGGTCTCAAGAAGAATGGAGGACAATTCTCCCAGAAACGACTGGACAGCGACATCGAGCACCTGAACACCTTCTACCGCGGCGATGGCTGGTCAAATGATGGGCCCGAGAACATCCACCGTAGGTGCCCGACTCCACTAAAGCCTCCAGTCTCATCACATTCCCCTCTGACACGAGGCTCCAGAGATGGACTACTACTCTTCCAGCTTCGCCATCCACTTTCTCCAGCTGCTGTACGCCAAGCTCGCCGGGGACGACGAGCCAGAGAGGGCAGCCGAGTTCAAGAAGCGCGCCCAGGCCGCCGCTCTGGACCTGGCGCACTACTTTGACGAGGAGGGCAGGGCGATACCTTTCGGCCGGAGTGTGGGGTACCGTTTCGCCATGTGCTCCTTCTGGGGCGCCCTGGCATATGCAGACGTGGAGCTGCCGAAGCCTCTCACATGGGGCATGGTCAAGGGCATCGTGCTGCGTCACCTCCGGTGGTGGCAGACACAGCCCAACATCTGGAGCTCGTCCGGCACCCTGACCATCGGCTACTCGTACCCCAACATGTACATGGCTGAGAACTACAATAGCCCTGGAAGTCCGGTAAGCCGAAGCCGACCCGACAAGTTTTGAGAGCGAGCGTATGGTTGACAGCGAGTCGTAGTACTGGGCCTGCCTCGCATTCATCTGCCTTGCCGTCCCAGAAGGGCATCCATTCTGGACGTCCAAGGAGGAATCCCAATGGGACGTGATCCCAAGAGCTCCCAAGCCCCTGAAGCAGCCGGGCCACATCATGACGTGAGTTCGACATAGGCCTGCGAGATATTCGGGCCTGTTCTGACCTTTGCAGGAATCTGGGCGGCCATTGTATGCTCTTGTCATCAGGACAGGCCTGTGGGTACCCCATGAAGGGTACACACGCGAAATATGGCTGCTTCGCATATAGCAGCTCCTACGCCTACTCGGCCCCGCCTGGCCTCTTCACGCTGGAGCAATACGCATTGTCGTCCCAGCTTGGCCTCTCCGACGACGGCGGCGAGTATTGGAAGACAAGGCGAATCTCCGAGTACGCAGGCATCGAAGCCCGGGACGGCAAGCCGGTGCTCGTGTCCGTGTGGCGGCCCTTCGCGGACGTCAGGGTCAAGACGTACCTCATCCCGTCCGAGGAGGCCACGCCGAACTGGCACCTCCGCGTGCACAGCATCGAGGCCCGGCGCGAAGTGATGACGGCGGACGGCTCGTTCGCGGTCTGCAACGAGCGCACACCCGACGGCCGGTTCCTGGACCCGTACGACCCGGAGAAGGCGGAGGGGACGCGGCCCAAGCTCATCGGGAACTACGACGTGAACACGCTCGAGGCCTGGTCGAGCGGGGCGGACGGCGCGTTTGCGGTGTCCAAGGGCGCGGTCGGCATCAAGGCCCTGGAGGGCGAGGCGGTCGGCCGCATGGCGACGCTGGTCAACGCCGACCCCAACTCGAACCTGGTGGAGAGCCGCACGGTCATACCGACGCTGCAGCACACCATCAAGGCGGGCAGCTCGGTGTGGTACATCTCGGCCGTCTACGCCAGGCCATCTGGCAGGACTGTGCCTAAGGAGACATACTTGAATGGATGGGACAATCCGCCTGCGATTCCTGGCTGGTTAAAGGCCGAGATTGGCAACTAGTCACCAACTTCACTTTGTATGCTTGGGCTCTGTAGACCTTCTAGATGTTATCCATAACACAAATCATCTCAGGCATTATGGTCTCACTGCTACACACATAGTTATTGTTCATTCATACTGCTTCTTGCTGTCAATGGTATTGTGATTTATAAAAAGGTATTATAAATGTCTAATATCTTTAAATTTAACCTTATTACCCGAGCTCTCTCCATAGACATAACCCGAAGAACATGACTTCATGAGTCAGAACGCCCTGGAGGAGCTCCTCCTCAGAGGCGGCGGGTCAGATCTCAGCCACTTTCTTTAAGCGGATATCGTGTCTGTCATTGGAACTGATATCACGGTAAAATACCGTGATTATATTCTTTGTGATAAGTTCAACCGGGAAGTGTATCCTCCTGCAAGAGGTCCTTGGATATGTTCCAAGCATAGAGGCCGTGCGACGAGAAACCCCTTAATTTATCCACACAGATATTACCGGACAAAGATCAGGGAGCTGCCACCCCTGGCCAACGACAATGCGTTGAGGAAACTGTTGCAAGCGATTGTAGGTTGGGCAGTGAATTGATCATTGCGGTTGTGTTCCGGCGGCGACAGGACCTGCGGCTTTCGAAGCCAAGGACTAAGTACTCATCGCGTGAGTCGTGGTATAGTATAGTTGATATCTGTTTTCTTGGCGCTACGTCGTAATATCCATCTATCCATGCATGAAAAGTAGTTCAAAATCCTGCTTGGCTTACACAAAACCCCAGTCCCCATCTCCCCCGGCAGCGTGGTCTATGTGCACAGCAACCTCTCGACCCCAGTACTACCGCTCGCAGGCTGCGGGGCGCTGCCGCCGCCGTCCGGGCCAAGCTCGCCGTCCTACTCCGGGTCCCTGACGACGAGGTGGCATGGCTGCCTGGAGTGCCAGATTCTCCTCTCGCGCGCCCCGAGGACCAGGTCGTGGAGCTCCTGCGTCGCCGACCTGGGCCTCCCGTCGGCCCCCAGGCGGCTCCCGCGCGCGGACTCGCGCCGCCTCTCCTCGTCGGTAGTGGGCCTCCAGATCTGCGTCTCCTCCACGCTCGCCGTGATCTCGAACTCCCCCCTGCACAACGCCGTCATGCCCACGACCACGTCCGTGCTCTGCTTGCCCTGGAGCACGGGGAGGAACTGCTGCAGCGTCCCGTTCCAGCCGAACTTTCGCGTGTAGTCGAGCGAGACGTTCAGGGGCCTGTGGCAGAGCGCTGGCATCAGCCGCAGGGTGGGGTAGATGGGCACCTCGGTGCGGTTGGTGATGTGCACGCGGATCTGGACAAAGTCATCGACGCATACCGTGTTCCTTGAGATGCGCTGGGCCTTGGTCCTGGTCGCGTCCGATGCAAGTGTCGCCGAGGACGAAGGGTCTTCTACCGACACCTCGATGCCGACCTCGTCCACCTTGACTGCTTCGATCATCCGCGGCGTGAGGCGCATACTGCGAAGCTCGATTGTCCCGGTGCGAGTAGGTCTGCTAGTTGTCTTCCAGGTGCCCTTTATGGTATCGAGGATCTTCTCCCGGTACCAAAAGGCCTCACGGTTGGCTCGTTCGACGTCTGGGGAGATGTGGCTTGTGCTGACCACAAACTGGCGCTGTCGCGACGGGTTGAGTGCCGGTACTGATGCGTGTGGATCTTCGAGATATATCCTCTTCACCGGTACAATCACGCGGCTAGTGTTGCCAGGCAGGATGTGCTCCTCGATGATACTGCCGTCTTCGACTTCAAGGTGTGCGATCATGTTGCTTGGCCAGGCATTGCGCAGATCGAGCAGTAGCAGACAGTACTTGTCCGAGGTAAGCACGTGGCTTTGCCCGCTACTCTTGCTTGTCCTTGCCCATAATGGCTGTGGTATGCTTCCGTGAAGTGGAAGCACGTCCATCCGGGCGATCTCGACGCTGGCATTGACGGTGACTGTCATGTTGAGTGATACCTGGCGCGTGAAGAACTTCTGCTCTACCTCTTCGGGGGGCACACCGAAGTGGGCATAATCAATTTGAACAACTGCATTTGTTAAGCCTGGCTTCCCAAGTATTTCAAACTCAAACGTGGCAGTGTCTCCGGGTGCGATATATCTCTTGCTGACCGCCTTTGAAAGGCGCAGGGCCTGCTTTTTGGCCAAGATGAGCTCGTACTCGTAAAGCTCTGCGGGTGTGGCATCGCGGTTGCTCAGTGCCGCTTGAAGCGGCCCTTGAGTAGAATCTTGGAAGGAGAAGAGAAGGAAGTCGGCCGGTGTGTTCGAGAGATTGTGGAGCGTGACTGAGAACGTCTGTCGCTCCCCTTCCAGAATCATGACCGAGGACTGAGGTAGGGTTGTCGACTTTACAACCACAACAGGTTGCTGAGTAATAACATTGAGTTCCATCTGATGCGGCTTTGGTAGAGGATGAGATGGCACCGGGAGAGACATATGATGGTCGAGAGCCTCGAGCCCTACGGCCTTGACCTTGACTTCGGTCTCCGGGGACCAGGACTCGGGGAATATGGGAAACCTTCTTTCTCTGCAACCACGAACGCGTATTATCGCGCCTGTGACGCGCAAGGAGCCAGAGCCTCTGGGTGTGCCAGTTATGCGCACCGATTGCGTTCGGTAAGCCCCAATCATGGCTCTGTCCACTTTGGACTCGAACTCGACCCCCTCGGTGGCCAGGCGAGCGCTGACAATGTCTATCTCGGTGTCATAGGGGTTTTGTAAAGTAAGTTTGAATGTTGCCGGCTCTCCAGCGATGAGATTGCTGACCATGGCAACCTTGTCAGGTAGCTTCTGGAAAGGGTTGTGTATGAAAGGATTGACATCCTGAGATGTCCTGGTGGTTGAAAAGCCAGGCAGCTCAGTCTTCGCATGCTCTATGGGCGTCCGGGTGATTGGCATAGGGTCAAGTTTGACCCCTCTGAGGAGAAACTCATCCCAGTATTCTGCCTCCATATGACCCAGGCCTATCATCTCCGTTAGACTGTGAGTCTTGGAAATATTGGTCACGAGCCGAACTTGCTCCTCGGGTGATATTCGAGGCGCTGCATCTTCTTGGCGAGGGCCTGGAGCAATACCGCTGCCGGCTGTCCGCATGAGATCGCTCGAGAATTTCAGGACACCAGCAAAGTCAGGCAGCGCCTCGGAAAAGTTAATGCAAGCCCTGAGCATATTAAGCTTCAGCTGCCGCATGCCGTACAGGCGAGCCGCACCCTGCTTTTGTATCCGCCTCAGGCACGCTGCGTCGGAATCCGGGTCGACTGCCTCGACATCTGAGGAGGTGCCCGGGCCACCAGGTATGTCGAATGCCACTGCGCCATATGTTCTCATGATCAATTGCAGGAATGATTCGATGCCTGACTCGACATCACTCTCTGCGAGCTGGAGGACGCCACCTTTGGACTGGCCGTTCAGGTTGTTCAAAGACACAAGCCCTGCCGCCGGATGAATGCCCATCTCAGCGGCTCCGCGAGTGCGTGCATCAACCAGCCCTCCTATGACCACCGATATTAATTCCCGTATCACCATGGCCTTCTTTCTCTGGTATCCAAGTAGACCCAGAACAGACGCGATGCCGCTCAAAATCATGGCACGATCTGGCGTGGTCAGCAATTCGGACCCGGGCCCCGGGAACGCACGCATTATTATGTTTACGATGAGCGTCCGAGGCGGGGTGACGGTGAGCCTCGGAGATGTTGTGAGAGGCCTGTCAGGGACGGTCCCAAAGATCATCATGTCCAGGGACTGGCCGCCGAGCTTGCCATCCGCGACGTGCAGGGCTGCTAATATCCTGCAGAACCTGATGATGGCCTCAGACATGGGTAGCGCAGGTAGATGCTCTGCTGATATCCTAGAATAGAGAGCAAGTATTCGGTCCAGCAAGTCTGGGAGGATCGTTTGAAACTGCCGGAGGTACTTTGGCTGATTAGGATCCACGTTCTCTTCGTGCACACCGTTTGCGGCCCCCTTGTCCGGGGGGGTTATGCAGATTTGCGGAACCTGAAATTCGACGCCAGCGAAGCTGAGCAAGATCAGGCTTATGACGATAATCTCGAGGGCTTTCCCATGCCAAAGATGATCATTAATCGACTTGGACACGGTGGCACCATCGATAGCCTCCTTGAGCGAGTCGGTCCACCGGCCGGCCTGCAGGTACATCGAGGCCATGATGATGGTGACCCTGGCCCTGCCCTTGTTGCGCCACCGCTCGTTGACGCCTCCAGACCCGAAGCCATGGACAGATATCCTGTCCTGACTTGCGCTTCGATTCGCCTGAGCGTTGCCAGGCGCCTTGGCCTCGGGGCTCCCGGGATCCTGTGCGGCAGGTATGTCGTCGAACGTTGTCGGGGGGTTGGACAGCCCGCTAGACTTGACGGGGGTCGAGGGCCGGCCAGGCGTTGGGCTGGCTGAAGATGCGCCTATCGGAGAAGCCTTGAATGGTACCGGCATTGACATGCGGGCCTGATTGCGGTCGAGGGCGCCGCTGGCCGAGGCCGACCGCCCGATGGGCAGCGCAAACTGAGAGTTACGCCGCTTTTCCGCCACTGCAGGGTCCACGCCATTCGCCGCATTGCCTGTCTGCCCAGGCGACTCGATGTATGACAAAGCCTCAAACGACCTGGCCAGAGAGGTCATTTCCCCCAGCAACAGGGACGTTATGTCGCACATGACGGTCCGCATGGTGGTTCTTTTGCATTGCGCAGCAGGCGGTATTTGAATTATGCCCTCCGGGAGGGTCGCAGGATGTTCATCGGGGCGGACGTAGTCGAACAGCAAGACATGATGGACTACGGCTTTCGGATAGGCGTCCCTGATATCTTGTAGGCCTTGCTGTAACGACATCATGTTTATCTCCGCAACTGTTGTCGTCGCCCCGGACTGCCGCTTGTTGAAAGCCACATTGTCGAGCTCGGCGCCATCAGCGATGGCCAGCACGACGAGGGGTTCCCTGTAGAGGTCAAAGGGCAGCAAGGCGAGGTGCGACGGCGGCGGCATGTGGGGGGTCAGCTCGTAGAAGACGGCGCCGTCCGGGAAGGCGAGCGGGGAGAACATGTCTGCGTGGGCGGCATGGTCAGCGTGGGCTCGTGAGGGCGGCGGGTTGAGGGGCTGCCGCGCCGGCCGCGCCGCATCATACTTCTGTTTGGGCGCTTGTCGGCGCTGACATCCCGGAGGTGGACGACATGTTCGGCGTGGAGCCTCTCGAGGAAGGAGGCGAAGTGGGCTGCCTTGATATGGCCGAGAGGGAGGGCCAGTGCCTTGACCCTCGCAGGGGCGATGGGCAGCAGTGAGTCTGCGCTCATGGCTCTGAAAGCATGCCTTCGCCCGCGTAGCTCTACCTGGGAGCAGTTGTAGGTGTCGCGTCTGGCCTGGTGCGCATGTCGGCAAGCTGCTGGGAGTGCTTGGGGCGGAGGGTGTTTGGGCACGTCCGGTGTATTGGTGGTATTGGTCTATGTGTCGTCTTGGTCTGATTCACTGCGCACGAGACAGGAGGACCGAGGGGGTCGGTCTATGCTGGGCTTGAGAGCGCGGGCCTCCTGGTGGGCCCCTTGGTCAAGGAGAAGGGAGAGAGCAAGTGTTGGTGATGGGCAATGCGAGAAGGGGTCGCAACTCGATGAGGTTGTCATCTGGCGCTACTGGCCCATGTGCACGGCGCCAAGCTATGTCTACCAAAGGTAGGGTCGGTAGGTGTGCACACGGATTATCTGGCCAACCTTATCCATATCATCACTCCTGTTACTCCCTCCCACTTGTGACCAGAGAGATAATGGCGAGTCCCAAAGCCAAGAAATTGGTCCAAGCGTCTCTGGGCCTTATCCGTACTGGTACTGCACGCATACAAACAACTCCGTTTCAGCTCCGCAACCGTTACCCACCAGTTAAGAGAGGAAGTGGAGACAAACGGTACATGAGTATTAGAGACTCCGTCTCTCAGCCTCCAACGCGACGCTACACAACGTAACGCAACGCAACGAAACGCAACGCAACTCAACTCGACACTAGCGGCCCGGAACTCTATTGAGCTCAAGGTGATAGTTTGCTGGACTCTGGGCCCCAGACTAGCACTCGTCTACCATGACGATGCTGTGTTCTGGCAGGGCCCGGGACGTCAGTCCTATCCCTCGTGAACACCTCCAAATGAGGCGAGGACAAGTAAGTCTACGGCACAACGGGCGAGCTTACTCCTCCTATACCGTCCTCATGTTCGAGACCATTCTATGCAGTACACATCCAGCCACGCAGGTTACGTCGACATGAAGTCAAACGCATCCATCACCTCGCCCTCGGGCCGCACAGGTGCCTCGGACGCCCTCCCCTCCGTGGCCTCCGTCTTGAGCTGGCTCTCGAATATATCGACGGCCACGCTCGCCTCGACGAAGTCCTCCAGCTCTTCTGTGACCGTCTTGAGCTTCTCCTTCACGGCAGAAGCCCCCTCGAACCCCACTATGTGCCTTGCCGGCGGGTTCTCGTGGCCCCCGATGGCCGTCAGCGCGTGCACCGTCTCCATGACGAGCTTCTCCGTGGCAGACGCGGGCAGCTTGGGGTAGCGGTGCAGGATCTCTGTGTCCGAAGGCTCGACTGCGGTCTCTGGGTCCGTGTTGAGCACGTTGGTCATCATGTCGCGTATAGACGGCGCTGGGTTGATCTCGCTGTCATACCACGGCAGCTGCGGCGCCAGGATGATCTTGTTGCTCAGGCACTGTATCTCCTTGTTTGGCTGCACGATCGTCACCTTGATGTTAAAGGGCGCGATTTCATAAGCCAGGGAGTCACAGAAACCTTCCAACGCCCAGGTCGCCGCCGTATGTGTGGGCATGCCAGGGGTGCCGATGTGACCGCCGATGCTGGTAAGAATCACTATGTGCCCGGTGTGTTGGGCCCGGAGCTGGGGTAGGGCACCCTTGATGAAGTTGACCTGAGAGAAAAAGATTGTTTCGAACTGGTCTCTCACTAGGGTCTGCGTTGCTCTTGTGGTCGAGAGTTCCTCGACCGTGCCGACAACAGCTGCAGCGGGTAAGTCATGGTCAGCGCGCAATCGTCAACCAATGGCCCAGCGGGATGGAACATACATTCGAACTTGCAGCACAGCAGAATGTCTACCCGGCCAAACACCTGGACGGCCTCGGCGATGGCCGCGCTGCACTGCCCCATGGAGCGGCCATCGCATCGGATGCCTCGTATCCGGTCTTTCCAGCCCTCCCGGTCCCGTCGGTTGCTCTTGCACTCGTTGATGAGCTCCTTGAACTCGGCACTCCGGTCCTCGTGCTCTATCTCGTGCGGTGGGAGGCAAGCCACGA
This sequence comes from Diaporthe aspalathi, assembly GCA_001447215.1. Taxonomy (NCBI): domain Eukaryota; kingdom Fungi; phylum Ascomycota; class Sordariomycetes; order Diaporthales; family Diaporthaceae; genus Diaporthe; species Diaporthe aspalathi. Next base: position 11,578 of record LJJS01000739.1, read on the forward strand.
CGTAGTCCCCATGTGCCAGCAGCAACCTGATGAGCCTGATGGCGAGAGGTGACAAGGCCTGTGTGAGGACCCATGTCCTGGGTGAATTGTGTGTTGCTGGGGGTCAATGTCAGCGCGAAGCCCGTGGTATAGGATGTGATGTGAGACTTACGAAAGGAGGCGGGGGGGACTGAATGGCCATGCCTCGACGAGCCGGCCTCGGAGCCTTTTCGTTCTGCCATAGCTGGTGTTAAACAAGTGATCTCGAGGAACAGCACACATGCCAGATACCAAAGTATATAAGCAGGACGCAGCACACGCGGGCAGGTGGGGGTTCTCCGGCAGAAACAGACGGACGGGCCAGACAGGAGAGATCACACAGCAGCATAGCACAGGCCAGGCAAACACAAACACAAGCCAAGATGATGCAGCGTTGGGAACATCAGACGGCAGCAGGCACCTTCACCGTGCCCATGACGGCGTTACTCTGTCTCCCCTGGCTGTGGGTCGCTGTGAAACATTTGACGAGGAGGGAAGGGGGGCAAACTCGGGAGCTGCAGTCGCATGGTAAAAGTGTAAAAGAGAGAGGCAGCGACCATGGGACGACAGATAGGTCCATGGGACGGGGACAGGCGCGACGAGCAGCCTGTGTGCAATGCCCTGCCCATGGTGGTGGTGTTGGTGCCAAGAACTCAGAGGGTCCCATCTGGGGTGGGTTGGGAGTGGCATGGGCGGGAGGGACACGAGGGAGAGGAGGGACAGGAGGGACAAGGCCGGTCGGCGCAGGGCAGCGCAGGGCATCCGGCGATCTCGACCTGGGCCGCTGGCAAGGTAATGGCTCATCTCGCCTGGGCCGAGACTGCTCGAGGCGGAAGGGGGTGAAGCGGGCGGCGGTCGGCGCAGGGCAGAACCCGCACACGGCGGTCATAGGTGGAGGAAGAGAGACTGGTGGCGCCGGTGGTTTTCGCTGTCCATCCAATGTGGACCGATCAATCACGGCAGTTGATCATCCGGCCCATTGGAGCCCATATGGGAGCCCAAAGGCATGGTTCGCAGAGCGAATGGCCTTATTTATTTTAGGTTGGCAGGGCATGATGTTGCGTTTTGCGCCGTTGGGAATTGAAAATCCTTGCGAGGTTTTGGAGTGCTCTCGGTGGGGAATCCGGCAGACCGAGTTCGTGATAGGATAAGACCGAAAGGGCCAGGCTGACGGGCCAAAGAAGAGCGACGGACGCGTGGGATCCATGACTTGCGTGGGATCGCGTGCAGGGCAGGGCAAGGCGTGGGTGGCATGGAATGGCATGGCGTGGCATGGCATGGGCGTCTGGAGGGCATGGACATGGGCAAAGTGAAGCTCAACAACATCCTTAACCCGGGCCCGGGCCCGACGACCCAGCCTGGCGGTCTCGAAACACGGGAGGCGGGGAGATGGCGGGAAGGGAAGCGAGCAAGCAAGCAAGCAAGGCCATGTGAGGGAGGGCGTGAGAGAGACAGAATGTGCTCGCGTCGTCCGATGCCATGTGCGAGCTGAGTGACTGACAAGAGAAGGCTAGTGGAATGGATGCAACGTACCATGACCCTTGAGTTCATCATTTTCCTGCCCAGAGCCAGAACCATGTCCGTTCAATGCCTCGTGGGCGTAGGCATGTTGGGCGTTGTCCTCAGCGTGGTGCCCCTGAGCATCATCATGTTGCTGCCCCTGCGCGTCAGGGCCTGGCTGCGGCGTCTCATGAGGCTCAAGCTGGTGGTGCTGCTGCTGCTGCTGCTGCTCCTGGTCCTGGTCCTCTTGCCCGTCTGCAGGTCCGCCAGGCTGGGCGTCGTGGGGCTCAGGGGTACTGCCAACGTCGTTGTCGGCTGGGCCGTGGGTGTCGTGGGTGTCGACAGCGGCAACCTCGATCTCGTCTGCGATGGCGACGTGGATTGCCGCGTCTGAGGCAGCGGCAGAAGGAGTAGGCGAGGGAGCAGGAGCAGACATCCGACCTGTCACCAAGAGACGCAGTGCGACCCGAGCGAGTCGCCCTGCTCAGCGTGTGAAACCCGTGTCCCCGAAACCAAGACTCAGTCGGCTCTGGTCGTCTGGACGTGTAGACTCCCTGGACTTGGTCGTCGGCCCTTTTGTCGTGTCGGAATTGTGGGG